>OZ010739.1:29027141-29192141 GCA_963932295.1 Tipula lateralis
AACTGATGTACCAGTTGGAGAAGCAAAATTCCATCCAGCCATTGCTTCTTATCACCGGGACTTTGCCAAATCCAACTCAAATTGTTGTGTATTTTGATGGAATTAAATACAAAATGTATTCTGTGCTTCGAGGGATCGAAACAATTTTTGCAATCACACGTTTTTTTAATTTGAAATTTCCATTCCAATCCTTAGCCGTTTGGATGTTCATACAAAAGTATTTTTTTAATATTACAACAAAGTACGATATTTCCAATACTTCTATCAACGATTTAATTGGAAGGCTTCAAAAATAAGATTTATTTAGTTTTTTAAGAATTATATTGTTTTGTTTCGTTGAAATAGTTTTTAATAATTTAATTTAAGAGATTTTTTTATATATATTTAATAGTAGTTAATAATATTAGTAATAATATAAATAAAATTAAGTAGAAAAAATAAATGTTTATTAAGTTTACAAATAAATCAAATTATTAAAATAAATAAATATTTTAAACTAAATTTATAATGTTTTAATTCATTTCATAAATTTGATAATTCCGCTTTTGCTTTTATTTTCGCTTTGCTTAATGGTTAAAAGAATTTCTCATCACGCCGCGGCCACGAGTTTCATTCTTTCCGTTTACAGGACATAATTGATACAGGATTCCTTGCTATGCATCAAAATATTTGAATAGCATCGTCAGAACTGATTGACTGATTCATTGATAGGACTGTAGGACCAAGACAAGATTCCCGGAAAACGTCGGGCCTATTCCTACAGCGTTTACATAAAACGATAGGTAAGGATACGAAGGTATGGAAGGAGCGACCCGGTTACAGACACCATGACAGTCGGTACTAAACTACTATTATCACAAGACAATCACAATTCTTATCTTCTAGTATGCAATCGCCAATCAGCATTCTCCAGTCCGCAACACCTATCCGCTCTACTGTATTTTGAATAAAATTAAAACTAAATTAAAATTCTAAAATAAATTTATTAGTAATTCTTTATCTGTAACTTAATTAATAAATTTTATTATTTATTTTAACTCCCATCCGCACAACTAACCTTATTAAAACATAAGTACAGAACTCTGAAAAAAATTTTTTAACTTATGGATCAGGTATCTGAAACAATTAAATTAATTTGGTATGATAGTTTAAGCCATCAAAAATAGACTAGGACGAAATTCTTCAGCAGAACTATTTTCCTGTTACATAATTAGTACAATAATATAATTTGTTAGTAAAATCTATATCCTTTTCACATTAACATTTCAGGTTAGGCTGCCCTGTTTATTATATGTAGTACTTAAATTTTTAATGAATAAATGAATTAATAAATAAAAATAGTAAATAGTGTTTGTAATAAGTGAAAATATATAGTGTTATTTATTTATTTTATTTTTTATTTTATTTATTTATTTATTTATTTATTTATTTTATTCTCAATAATATACAATTCAAGATTATTCAGTGGATTAAATGTCCTTTAAAGAATAATCTGAATCATACACAAGTAAAGTAATTCAATATAATAAAATTATAAAAGTAACGACATAACAAAATATAGAAAAGAAATAATAATAATAATACATAAATAGCCTATATTTAAAAATACAATTCAATATTAGCCTTAAAATATTTTTTAATATTATTCTTGAATTTCAAAAATGTTTCGGATTTTCTTATATTTTCTGGTATTTGACTAAAAGTAAATGGTCCTAGAAAGGTAATCGATTTTCTACCAAATTCCGTCTTAATATGATGATAATTTATTCTATTACAATTTCTAGTTCCATAAATATGATGATTATAAACAAATTTGATATTAGATAACATTGAAAATCTATTAAGTGTTTTATACATAAATAAAGCTAACTTAAATTTATGTAAAACCTTAATAGGTAACACTGAATTATTTTCATTACAATATAGATCCTTCGTTGGAAATAGGAATGGCAAACGGTAAATTGATTTTAAACTTTTGTTTTGCATGACTTGTAATTTATTTAGCCTAGAAGCAGTAGCGGTACCATATGTAACAAGACCGTAGCTGATTCGAGAATGAATAAACGAGGAATAAATCATTAATAATACCCGTCTAGGAACAAAAAACGATAATTTTCTAATTAAACATACAAGAGGCGCAATTTTTTTCCTAACGGTATTAATATGATTCTGCCAAAACATATTAGCATCAAATGTTAACCCTAAATATTTAAATGAATTAACTCTTTCAATAATATTGTTGTTAATTATAAATGGAGGTAAGGTAACCATTGCTTTATACGGGGAATGGAATATCATATATTTAGTTTTCGATATATTAAGTGAGATTAAATTAGATTTAAAGTATTCTAATAATAAATCGAGATCATGTTTCATGTCATTTACTATCCCACTGGGATCTAAAGTTTCATAGAACAAAGCCGTATCATCAGCAAAAATCCTAATCAGACCCTTAAAGGGCAAATAAGCAATATCATTAATGAATATTAGAAATAATAGTGGTCCCAGAACACTTCCTTGTGGAACACCACAATTGATATCCAACATATTACTTTTTGATTCATTGACCACAACATACTGCTTTCTATTAGATAAATAGCTTTTCAGTAAATTATAGGAAACACCTCGTATACCATAACAATACAATTTACTTAGTAGCAACTCATGGTCAATACAATCAAACGCTTTCTGTAAGTCTAAGAAAAGCGCTCCAACGTATTTTTTGTTATCAAAAGCTGTGAATATCAAATTCGAAATTTCAACCAGAGCTAATTCAGTTCCAGCTCCTTTTCTAAAACCATATTGATGTGAGTAGAAGAAATTATTTGAATCAAGAAAATTCAGAATTCGAGAGAAGAGTAGTTTTTCAAAAATCTTATCAAATACTGATAAAGTTGAGATAGGTCTATAATTGCTAATAGATAACATGTCACCATTTTTAAAGACGGGAATGACTTTCGCAATTTTAAGACAATTAGGATAAATACCAGTTGATATACATTCATTAAACATTTCCGACAATAGATTAGAGAAGAAATCAGATCTACAATTCACCACCGAGTTGTTAATTAAGTCTGGACCACCACCTTTACTGTCATTAAGCGAATGAATAGTATTGAAAACTTCAACAGCTGTAGATGTTGAAAGATACATGGAATTAGAGTTCCAATGTATGGTTCCGAATTTATGTATATCTCTGTCAGAGCTTATCGCTGCACTTAACAGACTACCTACCTTAACAAAAGATTCATTGAAAATGTTAACTATATCCCTAGCATCATTATAAAGTCGTCCATTAAATAAAATTGAATTCAATTGAACTGATTTGAGATTTTTATTAAGAAACAAATTAATATTTTTCCACAGTTCTCTTTGATTTAGGTCAACAAACAAATGATCAAAATAGTATTTCTTAGCAAAATATTTTTTTGATTTTAGCAATTTACTTAGGCGTTCCAATTCAACTTTATGATCAGTGTTGTTGGGATTCCGTTTACATTTTTTTAAGACTTTGTTTTTCTCCCGAATTAATTGCCAAATGTCATAGGTAATCCATGGACATATAGTGTTTTTTAGTTTAGCTTTGATACTTATAATATTAGTATAAATATTAATTAGTTCATTATATTTGTTAATAATTAATTGTAAAATACTGTTTGGATCATAAGTACTAAATAAGTTTGAAAGCAGAAAGCCATCAAACTTCTCATTAATTTTATCAAAGTTAACGATTTTTTTTTTAACATTTTCTCAATGTAATATGAAAAGTTTGTGTAAATAAAATTATGATCACTAATGTTAGAGTAAATGGTAAAATTGTAAACATTTTTGATATTTTGGAAACTAGAAACGGTATGATCCAAAATATTCCCACTAGCAGAACGGGTAACATTCGTATTAGTAGTTATTAAACCATAGCTCATTAGCAAATTATTATAATCAATAACATAATCATCAGTTCTGTTTACGGGAATATTAAAGTCACCAAGTAAAATATTATCTGATTTGCAGTTATCATAAAGAAAACTATCTAAATAACCAAAAAAAGAATCAATATCAGAACCAGGTGGGCGATAAATGGCACAAACTTTAGTACCTGCAAACCGAGGAAGCTCTATTTGTATAAAATGGAATGGGTATAAACCATTATCATTATTCAATGAGCAAAATTCAATATCGTTTCTGATATATAATGCAAGACCACCCCCAGATCTATCATCTCTACATGAAAATATACTACTATAATTCATTATAGTATACGCCATTATATTATGACTCTGAATAAAAGTTTCAGAAATAACTAAAATATGAACATCAGATTTTAAATTATCAATGAACTCCAACAGGTTGTCAAACTTATTAATGTCATTCATTCCACGAATATTGATTTGCAGAGTTTTCAGTTGTAGCATGTTACTTCTCAACTCACCGTTTGAATTCATTTTAAAATCATCAACACTATCAAAATACTCATTACAACAATATTGTTTTAGAATATTATTAAAGTTACTAATAGCGAATAATAGAAAATAAGCAGTAAGATCCAGTCTTAATGAACATTAAATAAAACCATAAAAAATCTAAACTGTAAAAGTTTACTAATACAAATGTAATAAAATTCAACATTAACCAAAGTAATGAAATTGTAAATAAAATTAAGATTCGTATAATAATTACACGATGAAATAACCAAATCAAATAGACGAAATCATAAGACCAATTAAAATCAGTGCAAATAACACCAAAAAAATCCGAAACATATGTGAATGACATTATATATAAAAATAATAATATTGATGTGTCAACAAAAAATATAAATAAAAATTTTAAAGCATAATATAAAAAATTATAAAAATAAATATGTAAGTAATTATAAATTATATAGTGAAAATTTAAAATTGTGAAAACTAAGAATACTATTATATTATATTAACATGGCAACAATTCAGAGATTGAACATAACACATCAATTTGAAACAGCACAATCATCAGCTGTAGTATTAAGCGGGCCAAGAAATGTTCGATCAATGTAGTTGATGTCATTCATCGAGTTAATACGATAAACAATAGAATCACTATCCTTCCTCAGTAATATTGTTCCTTGTTTGCACCACAGATAATTGAAATTAAACTTAAGTATAATATGCTAGTGTTAAGTATAATATGCTAAAGAACAGAAACAAAATATAGATTTTGTGAAAAACAGTAAAGAATATAGATTAATAGTCAAAAATATAGAAATATACAAAATATATAAGTGTCGAATTCAAATTAACACGTTCACCATTAAAGTATAATTTTTGCAACTCTGCAATTTATTATTTTTAAATTTTTTTTATCAGTGAAGTTAAACATTTTTATACACTGCTGTGCATGAGTTGCCTTATTTCTTATAATGTCTCAATGTGAAAAGTGTAAACAAATGACTGACTCAAGACAAAGAACAACTTTGCGATGTTTTGGGCGATGCAAAAAAGTGTATCACTATACATGTATCGATTGGAATTTCGAAAAGTATAAGAAATTGTTCCAGGAATGCCCCTTTGCTAGATATGTATGTACAGAATGCCAAAATCATGAGGAGGATATTATTTATGAGGAATTCAATAAGATGCACAAATTTATTGAAAAATTTAAGCAGCATTTATGTGCAAATCATTTGAAGCTTAATGAACAGTTAGGGCAAATTAAAACTCACGTAGAAGAAATTCAGAAACCTGCTGAGACGAAATCTTTTGCCACAGTCGTCAAAACCAATGAAGCAAAAGAAAAGCTGAAGCAAATCGCGAAAGATAAATTAGAAACTCAATATGATATCAAATTACCGGCAGAGCTGAGGCCTAGAGTGAAAATTTTAGGAATGTCAGAACTACTAGAAGGAGATGAAATTATATCAGCGTTGAAGCAACAAAATTCGTTCTTAGCTAATAACGACATAAAAGTAGTAACGACTTATCGAAGAAGAAATACGCGGAAAATCGATACAATCATTGAAGTTGATGCCACTTGCTTTAAGAAAATAATGGAGGCTGAAAAACTCAATATAAATTTTGATAGATGCCATGTAGTAGAGTCAATTGGCTTAACAAGATGTTACAAATGCAATGGCTATTCACATCACGGAGATAAATGTACCAGCAAGCTAACGTGCCCAAAATGTAGCGGAGAGCACAAATTTGCGGACTGTAACAGCACGGAAACCATATGTAGCAACTGCGTTGAAACAAATAAGAAGCTAAATCTAAATATTGATGTAAACCATGCTACGTGGGATAATAAATGCGCATTGATACGAAGGTATGGAAGGAGCGACCCGGTTACAGACACCATGACAGTCGGTACTAAACTACTATTATCACAAGACAATCACAATTCTTATCTTCTAGTATGCAATCGCCAATCAGCATTCTCCAGTCCGCAACACCTATCCGCTCTACTGTATTTTGAATAAAATTAAAACTAAATTAAAATTCTAAAATAAATTTATTAGTAATTCTTTATCTGTAACTTAATTAATAAATTTTATTATTTATTTTAACTCCCATCCGCACAACTAACCTTATTAAAACATAAGTACAGAACTCTGAAAAAAAATTTTTAACTTATGGATCAGGTATCTGAAACAATTAAATTAATTTGGTATGATAGTTTAAGCCATCAAAAATAGACTAGGACGAAATTCTTCAGCAGAACTATTTTCCTGTTACATAATTAGTACAATAATATAATTTGTTAGTAAAATCTATATCCTTTTCACATTAACATTTCAGGTTAGGCTGCCCTGTTTATTATATGTAGTACTTAAATTTTTAATGAATAAATGAATTAATAAATAAAAATAGTAAATAGTGTTTGTAATAAGTGAAAATCTATAGTGTTAAGTATAATATGCTAAAGAACAGAAACAAAATATAGATTTTGTGAAAAACAGTAAAGAATATAGATTAATAGTCAAAAATATAGAAATATACAAAATATATAAGTGTCGAATTCAAATTAACACGTTCACCATTAAAGTATAATTTTTGCAACTCTGCAATTTATTATTTTTAAATTTTTTTTATCAGTGAAGTTAAACATTTTTATACACTGCTGTGCATGAGTTGCCTTATTTCTTATAATGTCTCAATGTGAAAAGTGTAAACAAATGACTGACTCAAGACAAAGAACAACTTTGCGATGTTTTGGGCGATGCAAAAAAGTGTATCACTATACATGTATCGATTGGAATTTCGAAAAGTATAAGAAATTGTTCCAGGAATGCCCCTTTGCTAGATATGTATGTACAGAATGCCAAAATCATGAGGAGGATATTATTTATGAGGAATTCAATAAGATGCACAAATTTATTGAAAAATTTAAGCAGCATTTATGTGCAAATCATTTGAAGCTTAATGAACAGTTAGGGCAAATTAAAACTCACGTAGAAGAAATTCAGAAACCTGCTGAGACGAAATCTTTTGCCACAGTCGTCAAAACCAATGAAGCAAAAGAAAAGCTGAAGCAAATCGCGAAAGATAAATTAGAAACTCAATATGATATCAAATTACCGGCAGAGCTGAGGCCTAGAGTGAAAATTTTAGGAATGTCAGAACTACTAGAAGGAGATGAAATTATATCAGCGTTGAAGCAACAAAATTCGTTCTTAGCTAATAACGACATAAAAGTAGTAACGACTTATCGAAGAAGAAATACGCGGAAAATCGATACAATCATTGAAGTTGATGCCACTTGCTTTAAGAAAATAATGGAGGCTGAAAAACTCAATATAAATTTTGATAGATGCCATGTAGTAGAGTCAATTGGCTTAACAAGATGTTACAAATGCAATGGCTATTCACATCACGGAGATAAATGTACCAGCAAGCTAACGTGCCCAAAATGTAGCGGAGAGCACAAATTTGCGGACTGTAACAGCACGGAAACCATATGTAGCAACTGCGTTGAAACAAATAAGAAGCTAAATCTAAATATTGATGTAAACCATGCTACGTGGGATAATAAATGCGCATTGTATCAGCGTAAATTGAAAATACTAAGAAACCAAATAAATTACAAATAGCAGTTTCAAAAACAAGATGTATTATACACCAACATCCAAAGTTTATCGTCAAACTTCATAGAATTACACGAAATTGTGTTCAATTATAAACCAGCATTAGTATTACTCAGTGAAACCAGAACAACTGACGACATGTACGATTCGGAATTTTATATTGATAACTACAAATTTATACGCTGCGATTCGGATAGCCGACATACAGGTGGAGTTGCTATATATATTCATGAAAACATAAATTTCAAAATAATCTCCAACTGTGAGAAGGATCGAACTTGGTTTTTAGCAATACAAATTATAAAAGGATATCATACGACTGGGATATTTGGAATAGTATACAGATCATTTCAAACAACGAGAGCAGTTTTCTTAGATAAATTTGATGAATGGATGGAAAATATCATAAATCATAACAAAAATAATTTCATATTCGGTGATTTCAATATTGATGTCAAATCCAATGAATATTACAGTGTCAAATTTAATCAATTAATAAGAGATCATAGGCTTATGCAAGTGGTTAAAGAATACAGTAGAGTTACAACAACCAGCAAAACTTTAATAGATCTAGTGATAACTAATTCAAAAAATGTGAAATGCGAGATAATTAAAGAACAACAAATTAGTGACCATCGTATGTTAAGCGTTAATATAAATAGTGGAAAGACAAAGTTTTCAGAGAAGTGTGAGCCTATTGAAATACATTCGCGAAAAAATTATTCTCATGAATCACTACACTACGCTTTAAATCAACAATTCTTGGGATGCCAAGATGAGAAATTAAACGAAAGAGATACCGAAATAAACGAAGAAGCCGAAAATTTAGTGTTAAAGTTAAAGACTTGTGTGAATGAATTGACTTGTACAAAATTAATTCATAAAACTAGTAAACTACCGTGGTTCACCGAAAATTTGAAATTACTGAAGCAAGATAAACTGCGATGTTATGGAATAATGAAAATTGTAAATGCAAAGGAGAGCTGGGATAGTTACAAAAGAGCCAGAAACATATATAAACAATCTTTAAGGAAGGAACAGTCTATTTATTACCAAAACAAATTCGTAGAAAACCAAAATAATCCAAAAGAACTATGGAGAACGTTAAAATCTATGTTTAAAGCCAAAACCACAACACAATGGGATATTCAATTTAACAATAAAGTACTAACTGATAAACAAGAATTGGCAGAATCTCTAAATAACACATTTGTATCCAGTGTGATTGACATCCATAGAAATATTCCGGATGTAAAGAATTATAATGAATCGAACGGTTTTCTTTACACAGTTCCATTTAGTTTCTAAAACATTACATGTCAAGAGATAATTAAAACTATTAGTAGTTTGAAGTCGAATGCTGGGATTGATGGTATAAACCGTAATATCATGTTGGACGCTATGAAGAATGAAATATTTGCATCAAAATTTACGCATTTAATCAATAAGAGTTAAAATGAAGCTAAAGTTCCGAAGTCATGACAAATAGCAACGGTTATTCCAATTCCGAAAACTTCTAATCCAAGAACACCAGAAGAACTACGTCCAATAAATATGCTACCAACATATGAAGCTGTGTTAGAACGAGTAGTTAAAAACCAATTAATGAACCACATAAACAACAACAATATACTAGTCGACCAACAATCGGGATTTCGAGAACTCCATTCATGTGAAACTGCATTAAACTTAATGTTGGATGATTGGAAATCTAGAATAGATGATAATAAAGTAGTAGTAGCAGTTTTCCTGGATTTTAAACGAGCTTTTGAAACAATCAATAGACAAATTTTACTAAAAAAATTACGCAAATATGGGATACAAGGCACAGAATTTAAATGGTTCAATAATTACCTTCAGGATAGACAACAATATACAAAAGTCGATAACTGTATATCTAAGCCAATACCAAATAATCTCGGAGTACCGCAGGGATCTACATTAGGACCATTGCTTTTCATCCTGTACATCAATGATATAGTGGGAGTTATAAAAAATTGTAAAGTGAATATGTTTGCTGATGATACCTTAATTACAATTGCTACACCAACCCTTATAGGAGCTGTTCAAAAAATAAACGAAGATTTGAAGAATCTAAGTAAATGGCTTAGCTTTCATAAGTTGGCTCTTAACATTTCTAAAACAAAGTACATGGTGCTGTCGATCAAAACCAAACTAGAATGTGATCAAATTATATTAATAGATAATGAAGTCATTGAACGTGTAAAACAGTATAAATACCTTGGTGTTATAATAGATGAACATTTAAATTTTAACGATCATTTGGATTATGTTACAAAAAAAATGAATAAAAAGTTAGGTCTGCTTAATAGAATTAAGGGTAAAATGCCACGGGAGACGAAAATTATATTTTATGAATCACTTGTTGCGCCACATATTGATTATTGTTCATCAGTGTTGTTCATAATGAACCAATCACAAATATGTCGTCTACAAAAAATTCAGAACAGATTTATGCGAGGCATTTTAAGAGTAGAAAATAGGACACATATATGTGAAATGCTTTAAGTACTAGGGGGGAAGTCTATTAACCAAAGAATACATTTTAATGTTTTAAAGTTAATGTTTCGCCTTGAAAACAGAGATCTACCAAACTACTTAAGCTCAATGTTATACTCCAATAGAGAAGTCCATAACTATAATACCAGAAACACTCATTATCGATTACCAATGTACAGCAAATCTTTTTCACAACGATCATTAGGGTATAATGGAGTTAAACTGTATAATTCAATGAGTAATTTCTACATTTTAGGAGAATTACGAGATTTAAAATACAGCCAATTTATTGGTTTACTGAATGTATTTATCAAAGAAAGTATTAGTATTTAGTTAGTATTAAGTAAAATAATTATCTTTTATTTAGTATAATAATTATGTATTATTAATTCAAGGTTATAAGATTTAAAAAAATGTCATTATTGATAAATAAACGAATAAATAAATAAAATAAATAAAATAAATAAAATAAATAAAATAAATAAAATAACTAAAATAAATAAAATAAATAAAATAAATAAAATAAATAAAATAAATAAAATAAATAAAATAAATAAAATAAATAAAATAAATAAAATAAATAAAATAAATAAAATAAATAAAATAAATAAAATAAATAAAATAAATAAAATAAATAAAATAAATAAAATAAATAAAATAAATAAAATAAATAAAATAAATAAAATAAATAAAATAAATAAAATAAATAAAATAAATAAAATAAATAAAATAAATAAAATAAATAAAATAAATAAAATAAATAAAATAAATAAAATAAATAAAATAAATAAAATAAATAAAATAAATAAAATAAATAAAATAAATAAAATAAATAAAATAAATAAAATAAATAAAATAAATAAAATAAATAAAATAAATAAAATAAATAAAATAAATAAAATAAATAAAATAAATAAAATAA
Source organism: Tipula lateralis (assembly GCA_963932295.1). NCBI lineage: Eukaryota > Metazoa > Arthropoda > Insecta > Diptera > Tipulidae > Tipula > Tipula lateralis. Next base: position 29,038,640 of record OZ010739.1, read on the forward strand.
ATAAAATAAATAAAATAAATAAAATAAATAAAATAAATAAAATAAATAAAATAAATAAAATAAATAAAATAAATAAAATAAATAAAATAAATAAAATAAATAAAATAAATAAAATAAATAAAATAAATAAAATAAATAAAATAAATAAAATAAATAAAATAAATAAAATAAATAAAATAAATAAAATAAATAAAATAAATAAAATAAATAAAATAAATAAAATAAATAAAATAAATAAAATAAATAAAATAAATAAAATAAATAAAATAAATAAAATAAATAAAATAAATAAAATAAATAAAATAAATAAAATAAATAAAATAAATAAAATAAATAAAATAAATAAAATAAATAAAATAAATAAAATAAATAAAATAAATAAAATAAATAAAATAAATAAAATAAATAAAATAAATAAAATAAATAAAATAAATAAAATAAATAAAATAAATAAAATAAATAAAATAAATAAAATAAATAAAATAAATAAAATAAATAAAATAAATAAAATAAATAAAATAAATAAAATAAATAAAATAAATAAAATAAATAAAATAAATAAAATAAATAAAATAAATAAAATAAATAAAATAAATAAAATAAATAAAATAAATAAAATAAATAAAATAAATAAAATAAATAAATTAATAAATAACATGGGTTATTATTTTTATTTGGATAGGAAGGACATTTCTTATTCTATCATATGTATTTGTGTTACCTCAACAGTTAAAACTGGAGTTTGCTTTCCTTGCAAACCCCCTTCAACTTTACTCATATAAACATTTATATAAGTAATTAAAACCAAACCATTTCCATAAATTATTATTATTATTTTTATATTACTGCAATACAATGTAATTGTAATGCAATGCTCGTATAATGGTCGTGATCAGGGATGTCATTTTACTACAAATGTAGTATATCCACCCCGACCTTCGACCGAAATTAAAAATAAAATTGATATTGTCTTCAAAAAACACCCTTAAATCCAAATACGAAACTTAAAAAATTGAAATTACGAATGGATAACCCACAGGTACGTATGCCCGACACACAGGCAATAAAGCAGGCAAGGATGACACATACATGCAGAAAGTATGGAGCAGAAGCACCCCAAAAGTGGAGGAAATCGACACCCCTCGGAGCGAACCTCATTCAAGCAAATAACCAAACACGATCCAAACTCAACATTCAACCAAATATACATCTATTAGTAGTAAACAAACTCTAACACGAGAACCCAATCGTAAGCATCCAAAATACCAACTCATTCAGAGCACCCTCAACAACGGGACACCAACCTACACAAAAATAAAAATAAAAAGTGTAAACCTATCTCAACTGATATTCAACAAACCGAAATCCATCCAAACACCCCACATTCTGGCTTATCCTCCAGCTTTCAAAAAATCCCACTCGTGTCCAAAACCCCATATGCCAACAGAGGCTCCCAACCGCCACCGCAACTAGCTCAACCCTCATGCCCGTCCCAATCAAATCCAGCCTCGAAACCCACTCCAAGCCCCCCCCCTTCCCAACCACAGCAGTACCATGAGTCAAAAAACAAACCACCAGCATGCAGCTACAAAAACCTACAAAAACCGCTTTCTCCAAGAACCCCAGCCCACTCCAGAATCGAGCGACATCCTCCAAAAATCCAGCCAAAACATCGAAACCTCCCACCACTCTGCAAAACTGAATGCCTCCAAACTACCACTGCAAAACTGATACAATCCCGCCGACACCCAAACATTTAAATAGTTCCAAATCCTCGCAACTTAAATCAAATCTCCGCCCGACCCGTCACAATCTTCCAGACTAAAACAACCCTCAAACACAATCCCAAAATGTACCTCCGATAATGGAAGATACATACCCGTGTTCAGCACCAAATCTTAACACTCCTGTCTTACAAAATGGCTGAGGATGTGTACACCTTCCTTATTAACTATGTGTCACACACACGCATCCTTTCGAATTGGAATACAGAAACCAATTTCCAGAAATTTAAACATCCTACCAACAACTGAAAGAACAATTTTTACGGAAGAAAAAAATATTCGCTAAAGCGGGAACCTCAAAAAAGGAGAAAATTTTTGCTAATTTTTGAACTCCAACAATCAAGAAAATTCAATTATTGTTGATATATTGGATAAAACGTGCGATCCAAAAAAATATAACATTTAGTACGTCGATCATCCAAACCAAAGCTAAGAGTATTTTCGGAACTCTTGCCGAACTAAGTAACGAAGAAACAAATACTTTCCAATATAGTTCCAAAATTTTAAAAATCGGAACGAATCCCTAAATATTAAAATTTCAGGTGAGTCAGCTAGTGCAGACACACCTGCAGCAAATGCCATTCTGAAACAATTAAAAACATCATTGCAGATGGGCATTTAAGCCATCAACTATTTAACGACGAAACAGCTTCTTAGTACTTGAAAATAACGTCACAGCAAAAAAAGATGCTTCCGGCTTTAAAGTTAAATCCTTTGCTGATTTACCATTCGGAGAACCCGATAGCTTTAAGGGTATCACCAAAACAAGTTTACTGGTTGTTTGATGAAGCTATAAAAAGGCTTGGGTTACCGTCAGTCTCTTTACTGATTTGAAATTTTTATTGCAACTGACCGAAGATCCGAAGAAAACGAGGTCACTGTAAAAGATTAATCGAAAAACTACACGAAATGACATGCAGTTTTCGATATTAGCAAATCTTGGGATGAAGTCAGCGGTACTATATCTGGATCGTGGAAAATGCTTTGGTCGAATCAGTTCACCAGTTCTATTGAAGATGTAGCTGAAGTACAAACTCAAATCATCAATATGGCCAAAAAATATATTAACCTAATGATGAAAGTATAATGCTGTTAAAGTTAGCCGACAGTTTCCAGCCGAAAAAATAAAAAAATGGATAATGCAGATAGTGTCTTCGCTATTCCAGCCGAAAGTTAAAAATGTTATATTTTATTGATTGATTTCTAACCAAAAATTTTTCTCCGACATTTTCTAGCTAAAAAATAATTTAATGCTACGACAAATTCTCAAACTAACGGTAAAACACTTATATAAAAACTAACTAAAATATTCATATGTAATAATGAAGAAATTCAGAAATCTCTATAAAATCAACCTCTAGAGTGTTATGGCTAGATATAAGTTTATTTTAAGCGGTTTGTCAATGGCTATCAATAGAAAAAAAATTGGGTCAAGTTTCATGTGGAGAGTCCGGGAAAATTCGATTCATTGAACTCGTGGTGCAAACTTCTAAAACCTCTATAAATCAACCTCTTACTTATATCTAGTCATAACACTCTAGAGTTTTGTCATTTGTGCGTGTAACATTTAAAAGAGTGGATTTGTGCAAAATGACTTCCAGAGCGCGAAAAATGTTAAAATTAGCTCAGGAAAAAATTAAGGAATATTCCGTTAAGACTATTACAAACGATTTTTAGTAATTAAATAATCATTAAAAGTTTTCGATTTTTTTGAAGCAACTGAGCCTTTGGTCGAATGTGAGGATAAAGTGGAAGATGGACATTGCGGGATATTGGGACAGAATAATAAATCCGATTCTTCGGGATCAGGTTTGAAAAAAAACACTTTAAAACTTTTAAACGGTTTCACGATTTAAAATAATTGAAATATTTCAGTGACAGCGGAAGCGAATATCTGCCGGCAGACAATAAAGTATCAGATTCGGAAAGTGAAGTTTACCCTTGCTATGGTCTGTATTTAATTAAGAATGAAAAAAACATTAACTGAATTTTTTTAATGCTTTTCTACAAATTATCACAACATTAGCATCGAACCTGGATTTAACACCGATTCGCCCATCACATGAATCATCACACTCTCCAAAAATGTTTAGAACTCCACAGCCTAGCATGGAGCCCCATTACACCGAAATTTAACATCGCTGTCAATTATCAAGATAATACCACCCCAAAGCATTTAAAAGTAAGAAAGCGCAAAAAACACCAGGAACTTTGGCAAACAGTTTTGTCCAAAAAATCGTACAACAAGGGGATTTCTTACATTAATTCAAAGGGTAAACAAGTTAAGGGGCGAGACATGGGGCCAGCTTGTGTAAATTGTACTAAGAAATGCTCAGAAAAAATAACGCAAAATGATAGGGTTCGCAATTTCAAACAATTTTGGGATCTTGCTGATAGATATCGACAGTGGAATTTTATTATTCAGTACACAGAAGAAATGAAAAAACTGGAGCCATATTATCTCCAAAGATAAATCGTCAGCCAAACCGGGTTTTTTTCTTATCAATCTGGAATGAAAGCACAATAATATATAATCAAAGAGTAAGCTATGAGATACTGTGGCGACAAGCCAATTGATGAAATATTAGAAATTACTGATAGGATCTACGAAGCCACTGGACCCAGCGTATCGTCAGTTCAAAACGTACCCTCGACTAGTTCCCAGCGCCCTACTGCACCGAATGAACAGACTGTGATCGAAAGACTCGAAGCTAGGCTAGCTAGCATGGAGTCAAAATTAGAAAGAATGGCAGTAGGACGCAACCGCTCACCAAGACCGCGAAGTCGATCTCGCTATTCTAATGGAAGACCACGTAGCGGAAGCAGACGTCGTTTCATCGACAATCAAGAACTCTGCTATTACCACCATAAATTCGGCAATGATGCTTGGGAGTGTTACTTACCTTGCAAAAATAATAACAAATATGTATCTACAAAAAACAATCACGACTCAAAAAATCAATAAATCCAATTGCGAGTGCGGCGAGCAATCGGATACGTCATAACCGCCGCCTTTTTATCAGAGATGCAACGAACAATACTCTCTTTCTTGTAGATTCTGGAGCCGATATTTCCGTTTTACCCGTAAAATATTTCCAAGGAAATGCATCTAATAAAAATTCAAGCTTGGTACTTTCCACCGCCAACGGTTCAATAATTAATACATACGGGACCGAATTATTGAATGTAGATGTTGGTTTACGGCGACAATTTCTTCATATATTTACGATCGCGTCAGTAGACAGACCAATTATTGGTGCTGACTTCTTGGCGAAATATGGTCTTCTTGTCGACCTGCGTGGAAGACAGTTACTTGATCCTACGACAAGTCCAGCTGTCAGTGCAATGACTGCTAAGGTCAATACACCTACACCAACAATCCCAACCGTCGGAAATGGTTATGGTGAACTCTTGAAGATGTATCCATCACTCACTGAAGAACCAAATTATAATCGTCCAGCAAAACACAGTGTGGTCCATCATATTTATACAAAAGGCCGGTTGCCTTTTCCGAGACCACGCCGTCTGGGTATATGCCAACCGTCATCTTCTGCGGTAGCATCACCTCTTCACATGGTTCAGAAGAAAAATGGGACTGATTGGAGACCATGTGGAGACTATCGAGGCCTAAATGCCGTCACTGAACCGGATCGATATCCGATTCCACATATTCAAAATTTTTCGATGCACCTTGAAGGATGCAAAGTTTTTTCGAAAATTGACATGGTAAGAGCTCATCATCTGATACCCATTGCGCCCGAAGACGTGCCTAAAACGGCAATTACCACACCATTTGGGTTTATCGAATTTACGAGAATGCCCTTTGGTCTTGGGAATGCTGCGCAAACATTTCAACGCTTCATGAATGAAGTTGTCAAAGGTCTAGATTTTGTATTCGTTTATATAGACGACATTCTTGTGGAAAGTAAAAACGAGACAGAGAACAAACTTCATCTCAAACATTTGTTTGAGAGGTTAGTCGAATTTGGAATAAACATCCAAATTTCAAAGTGTGAATTTGGAATACCCGCTCTTGAGTTCCTCAGCCACCACATATCTGCAGATGGCATACTACCCTCGACAAGGCGAGTTGAAGCCATAAATGAATTTCCTGCTCCAACATCAATTAAACAAATTCAGCGATTCGTCGGAATGGTCAATTATTATTATAGATTCATTCCAAAGTTAGCCGGATTGCTGTCCCCTATTCACTCACACTTGGCACATCTAAATAAGATGCTAAAGAACAGCAAAAAGTTCTCGTGGCCTGACGACTGTAATCAATCGTTCGCCCAAATTAAAAGTGCGCTTGCTAACATAACAATGTTAGCCCATCCTCTGACCAACCAGACCTCCACAGATGCGTCAAACATTGCCGTTGGCGCAGTGTTGCAATAATTGAATAACGGATGTTGGCCACCTTTAGGATTCTTTTCCAGAAAATTATCAACAGCAGAAATGAAGTATTCAGCCTTTGACAGAGAACTTCTCGCTATTTATTTAGCAATAAAACATTTTCGATATTTTGTAGAAGATAGGTAATTTACCATCTACACAGATCAAAAGCCTCTTACCACGACAATAACCTTCCTGAGTGATAAGAGTCAACGGCAGACTCGACAATAAGACTATATCGCTCAGTTTACGACGGACGTGCAACAAATAGCAGGTAAGCACAACGTGGTCGCAGACACTTATTTAATTAAAGAAAAATCGATTGGTATGGCGAAATGAAGTTATGCCCGAAGAATGGAAAGTGGCCGCGTTATGCCCAATTTTTAAGAAGGGTGACCGCTTGAAATGAGAGAATTATTGCAATATAGCTCTCCTTTGCACAGCATACAAGTTACTGTCATACATCATCTTGGGAAGAATTACTCCTCTAGCGGAGGAAATTGTCGGTGACTACCAAGGAGGATTCCGTCCAAATCGGTCAGTCACTGATCAAGTTTTTTCGCTACGGATGATTCTTTCCAAGTATTACGAAACATCTCGCGATGTACACCAGGTGTTCCTTGATTTCAAGCAAACCTATGACTCGATCAATCGAGAGAGGCTATGGTATGCGCTTGAATGTTTAGGAATACCAAAAAATTATGTACATCTGTGTAAAATGACAGTGACGCAGTCACAATGCTGTGTCAAAGTTGAGAACAGGCTATCGAGAATTTTTGTAATAAATCCCGGTGTTCGAAAAGGAGATGTGCTGTCCCCGATACTTTTTAATCTCATGTTGGAATACATCCTTCGTAAAAGTGAAACACTTCAGGACAACATCTTATTCCGACAATCCAATCAACTTCTTGCTTATGCAGATGATATCTGTGTGATTGGATTAAATGGCAACGGAGTGAAAGAGATACTTGATCCACTGGAACAGTGTTCAGCTTCTGTTGGTCTCAAAATCAACGAGTCAAAAACCAAATATCTAATCTCGGGTTTTAGAGACCAAGACGCAATTGATTTCAGTAGTGGTAACCACACGTTTGAAGGAGTGATGAGATTCAAGTACCTTGGATCTGTCATCACTCACGCTAATAGTGTGGACGAGGATATCAAGGTCCGCCTTGCCACTGGCAATCAGGCTTTGTATCCTCTACGTCCACTGCTGAAATCAAAATATCTTGCAGATACAGATGGATAAGCTGAAACTGTACAGAGTGTGTATCACACTCTGTACAGTTTCAGCTTATCCATTGATCAGACCCGTTGTCATGTATGGATGTGAGAGTTGGACCTTGACAGATGAGTACGAAAGATGGCTTCTAAAAAGAAGTTAAGTTAAGTTGATGTGGCTGCTATCCTACACTTAGACTAAATTTGATCCGTTGTGATACCACTCTATACGGCTATAGGTCCGAGTCTTTCCGTAGAGCCATCTGCGCATTGCATAGCTCCATGTTAGTCCTATAGTACTGACATGGAAGATGGGTCGGCCCAAGGATTCTCAACACGACAGAGGATCCAGATTATGTTTATTTTTCACCACCGATCGCACCAAACGATCGAAGGTGAAAAACCCATTTTGCATCCTGCCTCGAATCGGATTCGAACCCGGTACCTCCCGCTCCAACTGCCGCAGCTTTAACCACTGCACCACCTGGGCGGTTCAAAAGATGGCTTCTAACATTCGAGAGAAGAATAATGTGTGTGATATATGGTCCAAAACGCGACGTCGATTGCACTTACCGAGTTCTTTTCAATCACGAGATCAGGAATTTAATGCAAATTCCTGATATCGTGCATGAAATTAAAGGACAGCGAGTACGCTGCCTCAGACACGTTCTGCGTGCTGATTCGAAACGAATGATACAGCGAACCTTTAAGGGAGAACCGCCTTTCGGTAGGCGAAGAGGTCGCTGTCGGCGACGATGGCTCCACGGCGTTGAGAGCGATCTGGCATCTTCCAACTGCTCGCAACGGTTTGAAGATCTGGCTCGTGATCGAAACCGATGAAGTCAGATTGTTGACACGGTACGGACCAATAATGGCCTGTAAAAACCGCAAAAAAAACAAAAAAAAAACATAGCGATCAAAATGGCGAAAGTACAATATATAAGGCCAGTGATTAGTAAAAATAGGAGACTTGACAAACAGTGGGTCGTAGAAGTCATAAAGTTGTGGAAAATTATTAATAAAATTGGATTTATAAATTAAATAAAGTAATTTATTATACAAGATCTTTTTGTATCGATTAAGACTTTGTTTTGTTTTTTTTTATTTTTCAAAAATCAGAAGGTCGTAGAAACTATTTCAGCTGAGGTCTAATTTTTCGCGTTTTGTTTACAGACCCGCTAAACATTGGTAGCAGAGCGTAGTTATTTGTTAAAGAAAAACAATAAGTTTGAACTTAAGATTTAAAATAAGTTTGTAATATTTATTGCAGATTGTAAATTAGGAAAAACATTGTTATTATACAAAACGTGGTCCGCAAAGTTATATTCTAGTGTTACAGAAAACGACACAGTTTTACTGTTAAGTGGCCGAGGAATCAGTGACCTTATGATAGTGAGTTAGTAAATACGTTAAACATTTAAGTGCAGAATATTCAAGGTGGATGAACCTTTTAGTGGCATTGTGCTCTAAACAATGCAATAGAACAGTGTATTAAAGTGGTTGAAGTGTAATACCAAAGGAATGTTATAATTGACTGTTGATGCTATTCAGTGATATAAAACTTAAAGTGAACAGTTCAGTGTGAACAAACTGTTAATTTATTGTCTAAACGTGGTTAAAGTGAAAGCATTGATGATTTCATAGTTGGCTGAATAGATCTCAACGCCAATATAGCATATATTCAATAAGGTTGGTGAATCAAATTTAACCATTTAGTATATTTTAAGATAAATTAAATAATAATTTATCAAATTGATCGACCCAACCGATATACGCTCTTGATTCCGGTACCAATATATGCGCTTACTATAAGACGCCATCAGTCACGTATTTGAATTTTAATCCGACCTTGGTTAGGGTTAAAGAATTTTCACCTAGAAGTAAATTAAAATGGCAGACAAGAAAATCAAGGAACTTGTAGCTCAACGAAACGCACTCATGGAGAAGTTGGAGCGAATTGCAAGATGACCAGTTGACTGAAGTAGTTAGTATTATACGGAAACACGTGATGCCGTATCTCAATTAAAAATAATTGAAATGGAGGTGCTTGGTATCAGGCCAGAAGATGAGCTCAATGTAGTGGAATGGGAAACAACCTATTATGAGATTGAAGCAAAATTAGGGAATTGGCTCAGAACCCATGTTGAAACGCGAAACACGAGTAATATGAATGAAACACTCAACAATCCTCAAACTGGACATTATCAAGAGCTGAGGTTACCCAAATCTGCGGTACCAATATTCGATGGTAACTATATGGAGTGGCAAACATTCCACGATTTATTTTGTTCAAATATCCACGACCGTATCAACTTAATTCCAAGCCAGAAATTACAGTTTCTCTGTGGATACCTGAAAGGGGAATCCAGCAATTTAGTAAAACACCTAAAGGTACAATCATCTTCAAACTCAGCTGGAATACGAAGAGTGCTTGATACGTCAGACGAAATATTACGAGGTCTCAGAGTGTTGTGTTTCCCATCAAGAAACCAAACATCTGACAGTAGACCATATTTTATTGTTTATTGTCGCCTTCCTTAATAGTTTTATAACCACATTCTAATTTTACAATCTTTAAACCATAAATCATTAAAACCTTTTTCTTATCTGAAACTAAGCATATGTCTTTAAATAATAAAATCACACATCGTAAAAATTGCAATCCCAAAATCAAACTAAACAATTCAAGATAAATAATATTTTGAAATTAAACACATGTCCTTTAATCATAAAATCCTTTTTCTTAATTTGAAATTAAACATATATATTTTAATAATATCAATCCTAGAAACTAAATTAAACAATTTAATAATTTGAAATTAAACATATGTATTTTAATAATATCAATCCTAGAAACTAAATTAAACAATTTAAGATAAGCAATAATTTCTGAAATTAAACACATGTCATTTTTCATAAAATCTTTTTTAATCTGAAATTTATCATATGTCATTTTTATATCAACAAGCATTTGAAATTAATCATATGTTTCTTTTTATCCTCACTTCATATAAAAATTTAGTATATAAGGACCAAATTATTATAAGAAAAATCAGTTGTTAATCAGAGTTAATCAAGATACCAAATACATCAAATTGAGTAAAAACAAGTTCTTTTAAAATCAGAAAAGTGAAAGGATAATCAACCACCGGTAAGTAAAATAATTAAACGATACGAAAGCTCAGGGAATAACTGAATAACGTTCCCTCACATACCTAAGCCAAAGGGAGAGCAATTAGTATCATAACCACAAACAATAAAACCTACTTACTAACAAAAGCTATTTAATAGCTAAATAAAATCTATATCATTTTTATAAAACATTTTCAATCATAAACCAAATCCCATGAAAAACCTTTCATATTATAAACTACATACCAAACTATAATATCTTATAAAACATTGACGCTGTAGAATTCGCACCTGTTGCAAATTAGTTAAGTTTATGAACAAAAAAATCCCAAAATATCTACACGGACATTTTCTACGATCTACCCGTACAAAACCACTGCAAGAACCAACAACCCCAAAAATCGAACATATTTTACCAATCACTGAAGATTGGGACGACGAACAACAAGTAAACTTAATCCAATTGAATAAAAAAACTACAATAATGAACAGACTCGAACTACAACAATATATAGCAGGTTCTGTCCCTGAATTCGATGGGAAAGACCTATCGACAGTAAGAGCAGATTTAATACGATTTATAAACAAAGCCGATAGTACACTAGCTGATCTCTCAGAACCAGAAAAATTGCTTTTTGATAGATTAATCAAACAAAGAATCACAGGAGATGCATTCACACGCATCCAAGACAAAACTATCACCACCTATGAAGAACTTAAAGTTGAACTTATCAGTATATATAGTCAAACACAATCTTTAGATGAACTATCGAGAATTCTAAACGAAACTCGACAGAAACCAAACGAATCCCTAAAAAACTTCGGCCAAAGGCTTTATCACAATCTCTTAGAATACATTAACGGATACAAACAAAAATATGAAATCAATCAGATTGATGCCACCTACAAGAGACACATTACAGACAATGCAATTCTTTTGTTCAAAAAAGGATTAACAAATAGCATATTAAAAGAGAGAATAGCACTAAGCAAAGCGAATACAATAGACGGAATCGTAGACGAAGCAGAATTAATCGAAAATACATTAATGACGATTTTGAATTCACACCCTAAATATCCAAATCTTCATAACCAACATCCCACTATCTGCAACTACTGCAATAAACCATACCACACATGGGACGTTTGTCGAACTAGATTGTCTTCAGAAAAAAGTAGACAACAATACACAACAAAACCATATTTAACTAACGCAACTTTCAAAGACGCAAATCATAAATACAAAAACCAATTTTTCTCACAAGTTGAACAACAGAATTTCCTCCCAAATCCCCAACCACCAACCCAAAACAATTACAATAGATTATCAAATCAATACAACTCATCCAAACCATATTTACCTCAAATGCAAGGCCCCAACTTCAATAATTATAGACAACCAAGTTACCCAAACCAAACTCAACAATGGCCCATTAAATATTGCTCATTCTGCAAAACAACTCGTAATCACACTTTTGAAGAATGTAGAAACAAATTTCGACCAAGATCATACAACCCAAGCAATGGAAGATTACAACCTCAAGCTTCCACAGAATTAGAAGAAACACTGAAAAATTTAAAAATTAACACTATTAGACCACAAACCCAAGAAACTGAGCCACAACAGGGAAACTCCACTGGATCCAACCAGGAATAGGAGAGACTCTGAAATTGGATCCGCTTATTAAAACAAAACGACAATCAAAAAACTATCAAAATTACCATTCTCTCCCAGCGGGTATAATTCCAAGCATATACCTTAAAAATTTTCCCGTTGTTACCAAATCAAAGCAAAATAAACAAATACTTACATATAATCAAACAAAAAACGCTACCAGCATAACTAAAACAAAAGCCGTCACCAGTCTGACACACTCACAAAACGCTACCAGCATAGCTCAAATAAAAGCCGTCACCAGTCTGACGCACTCACAAAACGCCACCAGCATGGCTCAAACAAAAAACGTCACCAGCATGACACACTCACAAAACGCTACCAGTATAGCTCAAATAAAAGCCGTCACCAGTCTGACGCACTCACAAAACGCCACCAGCATGGCTCAAACAAAAAACGTCACCAGCACGACACACTCACAAAACGCTACCAGCATAGTTCAAATAAAAGCCGTCACCAGCATGACGCAACCACTAAACGCCATCAGCAAGGCACAAACAACGCACGTCACTAGCCTGACACAAATACAAGAACTCCCACAAACTAAGTATAATACATTTTGCAACAATAAATTTTATAAAAAATCACTTCACTTGAGACCAAAACACACTATAGTCAACACACTACCTTGTCAAGTAGATTTCTTTCAAACTCTAGAACGAAAAATCAAGAACGGTAACAATCTTAACCCCCCGAACAACAATAATCAAACAAGTTTTACAAAAAACCAAATTCTACAAATAATCCCAGAAGAAGCAGAGACAGACAAATTAAAACACGAACCAATAGACTTCAGTGAATCAATGAGAAATTTACTATACCCAGAATTCAAATCGCAACCCAAATTATTGAATATTATATCCACATGTACACTAAACAGAAATACTGTATCCCCAACCACACCACTATCAAAGCCAAACCTACTTATTGATACAGGAGCAGGTATATCTTTAATTAAGGAACAACACACAAACAAAAGTGACATAGATACTTCTAACACAATCATAATAACAGGTATTAGTCAGGAACAAATCATGACAAAAGGCTCAACCAACCTGAAATTAAAATTAAATGATAATCTAACTATTGAACACGATTTTCAAGTCGTATCAAATAAATTCCCCATCCCAGAAGACGGAATTCTAGGCCAAGAATTTATCAATAAATTTAAGGTCGACATACTTAATAGCACCAATCAATTAAGAATAAACGATAACTTAATAAACTTTTCAAACTTCCCACAGTACAAGTATACACTAACAGCCCGCAGTGAAACTTGCTTAGAAATACCAACTTCCACAGACCAACCATGCATATGTCCAGCATACGAACCATACCCAGGAATATTCATCCCACAAATGCTACTTCATCCAACTGATTACAAAGCAAAAATACTAATAGCTAACACACTTCCATACGATGTACAAATACTCGAAATCCAACCAGAAATGGAGTTAATTTCTAATCATATATTAGAAGAACACCTTTCGTTCACTAACCAAAATCACAAAGAATTAGTAACAAAAACATTAATCGAAAATCTTGATCACACTAACAACATAGAAGAAAACATGGCTATTATGACACTTTGCTTAGAATACCAAGACATTTTCCACTTAGAAGGTGAAGAACTTACTAGCGTCAAAGGCGTACAGCACAACATAAACTTATTTACAGACACAAAACCTGTACACGTACAAAGATACCGCCTACCACAAATACACAAAAACGAAATAAATAAACAAGTCTCTGAAATGCTAAAAGAAGGTAAAATCCAACCCAGCATTAGCCCATTCAACAGCCCACTTCTAGCAGTTCCTAAAAAACCTGGCAAAGATGGTAAACCTAAATGGAGAGTAGTAGTAGACTTCAGGAAACTAAACGAAGTAACAATAGGTGATTCATTCCCACTACCCAATATCAACGACATACTAGACCAACTTGGTCACGCACAATATTTTTCATCCTTAGATATGGCTAGCGGTTACCACCAAATCGAAATGAACCCCAAAGACGCACACAAAACTGCTTTCAGTACCGATTATGGACATTTTGAATTCAAAAGAATGCCATTTGGATTAAAAAACGCCCAAGCAACTTTTCAAAGAATGATCAACAACATTCTTCGTGGATTTCAAGGTCTTAAAGGTTTCATATATTTAGACGATGTCATCATATATGGAAAAAATTTAAGAGACCCAGGAACGTCAGAGAAATCCAATCATTTCTAGGATTAGCAAATTACTATCGTAGATTTATTCCAAAATTTTCAGAAATTGCAGAACCACTGACAAAACTAACACGTAAAGGAAACACCTTTAAATTTTTAGAAGATTGTGAAAATGCTTTCAAAACAATAAAACACAAACTAATTAACCCACCACTACTCCAATATCCAGACATGTCACGACCATTTATATTAACAACAGACGCAAGCGATTATAGTCTAGGAGCAGTACTGTCACAGATGTACTCAACAAACGATTTACCAATAGCATACGCTAGCAGAGCCCTAGGCAAATCAGAAAGAAACTATTCTACAATTGAAAAGGAAATGTTAGCAATCTACTGGTCCGTCAACAATTTTAGACCATACCTTTACGGTAAAAAATTCACAATAGTCACAGATCATAAACCGTTAACAGGAAATCTAACAAAAATCCCTAATCGTATTCTCAAATGGAATCTTAAACTTTCCGAATATAATTACGAAATCATACACAAATCTGGAAAGTCTAATACAAATGCCGACGCACTCAGTCGAATAAAATTCAATCAAGTACTAGCACTCACACGCGCACAAAGTAAAACTCAGCAACATAATACAAGTGTCACGAATAATAACACAACCTCACACATAAACACTCCACAGAACACAAACAATACTACAACCCAAGACCAAACAGTTAACACAGCTAATCACAAAATACAAATAGTTCTCGATCAACATAAAAGGAAACAAATACTACATGAATATCATAACCTCCCGTTAGGTGGACACGCAGGTACATGGCGTACATATAAACGAATAAAAATGTTATATTATTGGCCCAAAATGTTGCTTGACATAAACAAACACATAAAAGAATGTTCCCAATGCAAAAGGAATAAAAGTCACAAAAAAACTAAAACCCCATTGCAACTCACAACTACTTCACAGCACCCTTTCCAAAGAGTCGCATTTGACATAGTAGGACCACTACCCACAACAGAAAAATTTAATAACTACCTACTAACATTCCAAGACGATCTCTCAAAATTTTCAGGGGCAATCCCGATTCCAAATCAAAACTCAGTCACAGTCGCAAAAGCCCTTTGTGAACATTACATAACCAAATACGGTATTCCAGAAAAAATACTTACAGACCAAGGCAGTAATTTCATGAGTAAAACATTTCAAGAAATATGCAAACTTTTACAACTCAAACATATCACCACAACAGCATACCACCCTGAAACAAATGGAGCATTAGAAAAATCTCACAACACTCTCAAAGAATACTTAAGAAATTTCACAAATATGGACCACAACAATTGGGACGAAATGTGCCACTATGCTATATTTGTATACAACACTACTCCTCACTGCTCGACAAATTATACTCCTCATGAACTCATTTACGGACGACCAGCACTAATTCCAAGCGCAATCAAAAGAGATCCAGAACCAACTTATAATTATGACGACTACGTCAACGAACTTAAAACAAAACTAAGAATAGCCCACGCAATAGCTAGAGAAACCCTTATTAAAAAGAAAGAAATAACCAAACGTCAATACGACAAAAACCTCAACAAAATTGACATACAACCAGACGACCTAGTATGGGTAAGAAACGAAGCCCGGAAAACGAAGCAAGATCCGCTATGGCTAGGCCCATACAGAGTTATAAGTGTTGATTCAGACACCAATACAACAATTAAAGTAAAAAACAGACACGTCAAAGTTCATAACAATAGACTTATTAAATAAATAAATAAAAAATTACACCCGAAAATAAAATAGAAAAGACATCATAAAGATGCACTAAATAAAAATTTAAACAACAATTTAAAAGACATCATAAAGATGCACAAAAAAAATTTAAATAAACATATATATCAAAAAAAAAAAAAACATTCTGAAAACAAAAAAAATGTTTACAATAAAAGACATCATAAAGATGCACTAAATAAAAAATTTTAAAGATGTAAAAAAAAAAAAAAAAATTAAAATAAAACAAATAAAAGAACGCAAAAAAAAAATATAAACAAAAAGTATACAAAAAAGAAATAGTATACAGAAGGGAAAAAACTAAACATCCTTTACCAGTAGTTTAGAAAACTCAAATTATTTTTTAAATCCAAACGCTAATTGATTAACTTTTCCTTTTTCAAGTACACCTAACAAATAACCATTGGAAAAGAACAAGTTCAATCTACAATTTTTCGGTAATTCCAAAAAACTAACAGCTCTTCAAGCAATATTTTTTTTAGAGACGACAATACCTCAAACTTTTTACTTCTAAGAAGAATTAACATTAATAACAAAAACATTAGAAGGAAAAAGATAACTAACTAATAATTAACCACTAATAAAAAACCAAATATTATATTAAGAAAATGAAAAATAAAATCTACTTTAAATTAAAATTAAGCTAATATATGTTACAAGAAAATTAATATTACAAAGCAAAAAAAAAAACAAATTTATCAATTCCTATTATAAATAAAACTAAAAAAAAAAAATTTTTTTCAATAATTATAAAATTATAAAATGTTATAATGAGGTAAACTTGTATACATAAATTATGTACATCACAAGACTTGCTGTAATATATACATATATATAAATAAAAATTATTAGAACCTAATTAATGTTCGACTCCCACAAGGATCAGTTTATGCAGTCAAAATTAAAAGAAAAATGCTAAGATGAGATCATCAAGATAACCACAAAACGCAAGATGACCACACGGCAACCCCAAATCCAAAGGAGATAACCAGACAGACAGCACACTACGTTCTATATAATACACAAAACAGCATTATATGTTATATATACACCTATACTTATAACGAAAGATTTTAAGATTTACCGAAAAAACCCTAAAATCTTTCTAATCAAAAAGGGAAGTTATGTTGTGTTTCTCATCAAGAAACCAAACATCTGACAGTAGACCATATTTTATTGTTTATTGTCGCCTTCCTTAATAGTTTTATAACCACATTCTAATTTTACAATCTTTAAACCATAAATCATTAAAACCTTTTTCTTATCTGAAACTAAGCATATGTCTTTAAATAATAAAATCACACATCGTAAAAATTGCAATCCCAAAATCAAACTAAACAATTCAAGATAAATAATATTTTGAAATTAAACACATGTCCTTTAATCATAAAATCCTTTTTCTTAATTTGAAATTAAACATATATATTTTAATAATATCAATCCTAGAAACTAAATTAAACAATTTAATAATTTGAAATTAAACATATGTATTTTAATAATATCAATCCTAGAAACTAAATTAAACAATTTAAGATAAGCAATAATTTCTGAAATTAAACACATGTCATTTTTCATAAAATCTTTTTTAATCTGAAATTTATCATATGTCATTTTTATATCAACAAGCATTTGAAATTAATCATATGTTTCTTTTTATCCTCACTTCATATAAAAATTTAGTATATAAGGACCAAATTATTATAAGAAAAATCAGTTGTTAATCAGAGTTAATCAAGATACCAAATACATCAAATTGAGTAAAAACAAGTTCTTTTAAAATCAGAAAAGTGAAAGGATAATCAACCACCGGTAAGTAAAATAATTAAACGATACGAAAGCTCAGGGAATAACTGAATAACGTTCCCTCACATACCTAAGCCAAAGGGAGAGCAATTAGTATCATAACCACAAACAATAAAACCTACTTACTAACAAAAGCTATTTAATAGCTAAATAAAATCTATATCATTTTTATAAAACATTTTCAATCATAAACCAAATCCCATGAAAAACCTTTCATATTATAAACTACATACCAAACTATAATATCTTATAAAACAAGAGCACTTGGAAGTTAAGCCGAATCAAGAGATCCATGGATCATCAGGTTGCTGTTGAACAAATTGGATAACGATACTAAAGACAAATGGGCTCAAGCAGCTCAAAGATGATGAATTTCCAACAATTATGATTTTTTTCAAGTTTCTTCAGAGCAGAATCGATGCTTTAGAAGATTTTAAATCCATGCAAGGTCAAGAGAAGCCTAGGATTCGTAGAGGTTCCACAGTTCGCGCACACGTATCAGCTACAGTTAATTGTCCATGTTGTAAAAAGGAAAACCATCGACTAGCAGAATGTAACGCATTCAAACAAATAAGCGTTATAAACAGAAGAAGGTTTATACAAGACCAACAGAGATGCTTCAACTGTTTAAATGCAAACCATCCAGTATTTCGATGTCTGATGAGGAGTAGATGTGGTGTTTGTGGGAAGAAGCATCATTCATTATTACATGCAGAACAGAATACAGAATCAAAGGAAAAGCAGTCTGACGAACCATCCATAAGATCTGGTAACTCGGCAAGAGTAAACGTAAGTCAAACTGATCAGTCGGTAGTTCTTTCAAGTCAAAGCAACTATCACGGCCAAACAATTCTGCCAACTGCACTTGTACGAGTTAAAACTGAAGATAGTGATATAGAAGGTCAATGCAGATTATTACTGGAAAGTGGTTCACAAGCATCATTCGTATCAGAGTCATTCATTCAACGCTTTAAAATACTGTTATCAAAATCCCACTTATCTGTGACTGGACTGGGCAAAACAAATATTGGAAATCCAAAGGATGCAGTAAAGCTAAAAGTATTGAATGAGATGTCGGAGCCTGTACTCAATGTAGAAGCCTATTGTTTGCCTAGAAGAACATGTCTTCTAATTTACCTCAATCTAAATTCAGTGCCACTGATATAAAATATTTATCACATATTCGCTTAGCAGATCCAACATTTAACGAACCTGGAGAAATTGATGTGTTATTGGGCGCCCACCATTTTTTTAATATTTTGGAATATGGAAAAATTGAGAATGAGAAAAACGAATTAGTGGGCCAGAACACTAAATTGGGATGGGTATTTGCTGGGAATTTATCGTTGAACCGAAATAAGGTAACCAGTTTGACTGCGCTTATAGAAATCGAGAATTACATGAAAGCTATGTGGGAAATGGTTGCCGTGCCAAATCGGTCACCATCGGTTAACTGAAGAGGAATCTTCCGAAGCATTTTTCAAGGAAACCACAGTGAAGAATACAAAGGGACGCTTCGTAGTCAGACTTCCATTTAAGGAAAACGAAATTTTGATGAATGGATCATCGGTACCATCGGCGATTCAGAATGCATCGATTTGTATTTGCCACAGATATTCAAAAAATGTGCTCCATTCTTAGCTACTAGAACCGTGAAAGAAATTGCAAAAGAATTTTCAGTCCAGTATCCGGTAACAGCAAGAGAAATCGACGAACATATTTATGTAGACGATCTGATGACAGGTGGTGAGTCCATAGATGAAACAAGGCAATTGAGACAAGACGTTCAAAATATTTTTGCAAATTATAAAATGTGTCTCGGCAAATGAGTTTCAAATTGCAACCAACTTTTGAATGGCATACCAGAAGCAGAACGAGTCAATTCGAGTAAGGAAATTACGAAACAAACAAATATGATAAAGGTGTTGGGATTATTGTGAGATCCTGGAGAAGAAATATTTAAGATCACAGTTAGCTTACCGGATAAATTAAAGCACACAAAACGGTCAATGTTGAGAGAAGCCAGTCGAGTTTTCGATCCGTTAGGTTTAATTTCTCCATGCATCATTCCAATTAAAATATTGTTACAGCAGTTGTGGAAAATCAAACTAGATTGGGATCATAGTTAATCGAACGAGATGAACGAGCAATGGATAGTACTACGCAGTAATCTCATTAATTTAGAAGAACTCGTCATATCAAGATGGATGTACGTTACAAGTCAAGGGTTAGAAATCCATGGATTCAGTAATGCAAGCGAACATATGGTGCAGTTATTTATCTTCGGATAATCTATAACGGAGAAGTTAAGGTGTCGCTTATAACCAGCAAATCAAAGGTAGCTCCAGTAAAGTCGTTGACAATCCCAAAGTTGGAATTATGCGCAGCTGTTTTGCTAACCAAATTGTTAACTGTTGTAAAGAACAATCTGAATTGGGCTGAAATATCTTCTATTACATGTTGGACCGATTCAACCATTGTGTTAGATTGGTTGTCAGCTTATCCAAGATTAAAAGATGTTTTCGTTAAAAATCGAATAGGGCTGATATTAGATAGTGTCAGCCGAAATTGTTGGAATCACGTGTCATTGGACGATAATCCAGCTGATTTAGTTTCCAGAGGCACAACACCACAACAGCTCAAACAATCTCAATTATGGTGGATGGGACCATCGTGGTTATCCAAAGATAATTCACACTGACCAGAACAATTACGAGGCATTGATCATAATTTCGAGTCGCCTTCATCATTACATGCAAATGCAACGCAACTTGAAGATAATAATTTTTTGCCAGAATAATCACATCGTATATCAAGTTTTCGGAAAATTGTAAAGGTGGTAGTTCGAATTAACCAATTCTGTATGAATGCAAGGGTCTCAAAATCAAACCGAAATTATTTGGTTACTAACGCCGACATATATCATGCAGAGAAAGTTATTTACAAATTTATTCAACAGCTGTATTTTCTACCTGAGATGCTTGAATCCGTTTATTGATGCAAATGGAGTGTTAACAGTTGGTGGGCGAATTTCAAAGGCAGTTATTGATTACAACGTACAGCATCCAGTAATTCTATCAAGCAAATCAGAACTTGTCAAGAAAATAGTTGAAGAAGCCCATGTTACCTATCGACATGCTGGGCCTACACTTCTTAACACAATTTTGTAACAACGATTACACATTGTTGGTGGAAGAGTGCTTATAAAATCCATATTCCAACGATGCGTGCAATGTCGGAAAGCTAAACCAATCGTGCAGCAACAGATGATGGCGGATTTACCAAAACAACGTGTACAATTTACAAAACCATTTTTAAAAATTAGGGTCGATTATGCTGGTCCGTTTATGGCCTTTAGTAAACGAGGAAGAGGTCAATGACCTACAATAATCTATGTATGGATTTTTGTCTGCTTAGCTACGAAAGCTGTGTATATTGAAGTTGCTAGTGATATGACGATGAACGAGTTTCTGGCCGCTTGGAGACGAATGACGGCAAGAAGAGGCCTGTGTACTGATGTATACAGCGACTGTGGGTCGAATTTCATTGATGCCAATAAATTATTGATCGGATGGTATACAATGTTAAAACAAAACACTTATGAAATTTCTGGTTTTCTTTTAAGAGACAAAATAAACTGACATTTTAATCCACCTAGTGCTCCTCATTTTGAAGGTATATGGGAATCAGCTGTGAAGAGCTTCAAAACTCATCTAAAACGGGTTGTGGGTCAAAATATACTTACCATCAATGAATTCAATACACTGACGACGGAAATTGAAGGGATCTTGAATTCAAGACCTCTTTGTGGCGGTGATGATGACGTTGACGTTCTTACTCCGGCACATTTCCTGATAGGTCATCCGTTAGCAAGAATACCAGAACAAGTATCAAGAACCAGTATCAAATCGGGCCGATCTGAACCATTTAAAGAGGTGGCAATTGGTGAAAGAAATAGTGCAACATTTCTGGCTGCGTTGGCATAAGGAGTACCTTACTACGTTACAACATAGGTATAAATGGTAAATCAGGTAATTGTGAAATAAATGATAAAGTCTTGATCAAGGACGAGAATGTAGCAGCAACACCGGGTTCGAATCCCTATAAGGGCAGGATGCAAAAAGGATTTTTCACCTTGAGATTACGATCTGTGATGTGAATGTACACAACTATGACCCTCTATTGGAGTGCAAAACTCATGGACTGACCCATCTTCAATGTCAGCTCTATAGGCTGGCATGGAGCTACGCAATGTGGAGATGTTTAGGAAAATCGAACCTATAGCCGTACGTCCTCAAATGGGCTGTAATGGCGTAAATGCAAGGGCGTAAATACGCGAACCGCGAATTGTAGCGTGCCAAAATCAAAAAAACTAAATTTATGCTATAACTAAGAGGAAGAATAAAATTTCCTGATAAAATTAAGAAACAAAATTAATTAACAGAT
The DNA here is from genome assembly GCA_963932295.1 of Tipula lateralis. Taxonomy (NCBI): domain Eukaryota; kingdom Metazoa; phylum Arthropoda; class Insecta; order Diptera; family Tipulidae; genus Tipula; species Tipula lateralis. The sequence goes on from OZ010739.1 coordinate 29,061,090, forward strand.
ATCAACAATTTATTTCTCTTTTTTTTATAATTGGGAAGTAATTATATAATAAAAAGGAAATTCCAAAAAAAATAAAATAAATAATTTTCTTATAAATACTAGTTGTGGGATTTTATTGAGCGAACCCCGTGGTAAAATCTGTGAATAAATAAAAAAACGTTAGTCATATGCTTTATAAAGAAAAGAAAAAAAAATTAAGATCAGGATGAAATGAAGTTATCGATATAGATTTTACACTTTTAGATATGAATTTAAATTTTTTCTTAAGTTGGGTGCCGATACCAAAAGCACGCTTCGCCGTTTGCTCAACCCGCATTCCACTCTAAGCGTGAGTTCACCGAATAACTTCACTACAAACTACTCAAACAAAACTATGACACCAGTTGTAATGCACTTCGTTATGGTAACCACATGTAAGTATACAATTAAAGACTCAAGATAAAATACAGTTTGACTTCAACTCACCCGATCCGATACGGCAGCTCTATCCTCGATGAATACAGTACTTTTCCCTGGGAGTCAGGAAACATATCTGCGGTCTGTATTTGAGGGTATTCAAAAATAGCTTGTGATACATGTGGAACATTAAGTAGGTCAGAAACATTTCATGCCATGTATCGAGTATCGCATCGACGTTAACACACACACACACACACACACACACATATATATATATATATATATATATATATATATATATATATATATATATATATATATATATATATATATATATATATATAAATAAATAAATATATATATATATATATATATATATATATATATATATATATATATATATATATATATATATATATATATATATATATATATGGCATATGAGGACGTACGGCAATAGGTCGGACTTACCTTACCATATTCACATTGCATAGCTCCATGCCAGCCTATAATACTGAAATGGAAGATGGGTCGGCCCATGTATTCTGCACTCCAACAAGGGGTGATAGTGAAACGGGGCTGAAATATAAAAAGTCAGTTTCAGAATCAAACTTACATTGGCTGAATAAAAACTACATGCCTGGATTTGGTTGGTCGGGGATACCTCGGTCCATAAATCCAATCCTGTCCTTTCCTTAGGTGCTTACCTGTAAAATATGAACAAGACATGGCAACATACATGGAACATTGAACAGACATGAGAAACACATAGGTGCATTGGCCGACCAAATACACCTAATATAAGAAACATTTTACAATAAACAGTCACAGAAAACCATCACAATGAACGAGCACTGATTACAGGAACAAATTACATAAGCACAAATTCACTGGAAACAAAAACACAAATAATAATCACCACACAACACCACAAGTAGAACAAAACTGTTCCCATGACAGTGACACTGATACGTCAGCCAAATGTCACACAAGTTGGTTGCATCTCGACATCAACCATAGCCGAACCTTGATGCTACAGTATAAATGGCGTAAGGGATACGAAGAAGAACGTGTATTGCCCGATGTACCGTGAGAGGTCGAAAAGTTATAAAAGGAAATGCGGGTCGGCGAAAAGAGGTTTGTTTGGTTGGATGATTGCTTTGCGATAGTATCGAGGAACGAGGTTTTTTTTGGAGATAACTGGAGTAAGCAACAATCAATACATAAAAAAAATAAAAAATAAACAAAAGTGAAAAATAAAGTGAAAGTACAGTGAAAGGAAAAATAAGAGGATAAACCAAGAGTGGTGAAACACGCTTTCGGGAAAAAGTGAAGGTGGGTGTTGTCAAGAGCCACGTGGAGCGGCAAGTGGAACGTGAGCGATCGAGGTGCTTGAAGGACAAGAGTTTCTGGAACGAGCCATAGATAGAGACGAAGAGGGGACACGTGGAGATACAGGTTAGTGCCACTTTCCTTACAAGCTCCCAGTGTAACAAGTTTCATTGCAATAGTACAAACCCCCCCCCCTCCCTCCAATTGAAACACCCATATATATATATATATATATATATATATATATATATATATATATATATATATATAAGATGAAATATTGTTGCATTTGTCTCTATACTGTATGCCATTTACTCAGGTTTTCCTATATATGTCATCTTTCGTAATATCTATATAGGGTTCATTGCCCTATGCAAAGGAATTATATATATAAATGTTAACTAATGTAGTAAAGTACACATATTTTAAACGAATATCAGGGTGAATTAAATATTTTATCGTTCTTTGTAACATCTAACCAAACTCACTGTAACAATGTTGAATTTGTTACATAATTTGTAAATGTTCTATAAAAAGAAGCCAAACCCAAGCAAAATTTCAAATTACTTCACTAAAAAAATTTTTTATGTGTTGAATATATAATTATATATGCAAGTGCAAAGAAAAGTGTTTAAAAAAACAACAATTCATTCGAAAAACTATTAAAGTCGAATTGAAATAAGAAAAACATAAAATCCTCAATTTGAATTTAATTTATTTCTCTTATTAAGTTATTTACCGAGATGAATCATTATCGCGGTTTGTGTTAATTTTATAAATAACTTGATGTTTAAAAGATAGATTTTAACGATGTTGGCTTAGTTCATATCGATCCGCCTTTCATCTCATTTAATCACTGAATTCGGAATAAGAATACAACAAAACGTTGTGTGTGTGATAGATATTGCTGGGAAAGTACAGAGTTTAACCCGAGGATGAACCTTTATCACATCGGTATGGGTTGAACTTATCGTTGTCCAGTTTTCTAACGTCTTTGCCGTTCGCCCTGTTTGGGTGAGGAAATATGGTGAAAAATTGGAACTCAATAAACGTCAATCAACATTTGTACGCACACATACACACAATAAGATTAACCACATGATCGATACTAATCGTTTCGCCTATAATTAGAATACAATATATCCTATTATGAGGTAATTACAAGTTTTCCGGGAAAATATATATTTACCAAAACGTTTTCGTTTACATCTCGATTATGTTGTATGAACATTTGAACTTGTATGACGTCTCTTATTTGTATTTGAAACAATTATAGAAGAAACGAAATTATGAGTTGTTGTAATTTTTCACAACAATGAAATGAATGAAAATGAAAATCACGTGTCTTAAAGAAACGAAAATAGGTAGTTATTGTCTTACAATAACAAAAAGTGGTTGCTATTTAAAGATTTTTCGTCTTAATTTAGATGCACAATCTTAAGTACAGCGAAATTAGGTGTGGATTTGATTATTAAATTGAACTCCAACAAATTGAGCCATGAAAAGGTGAAGGTTAAAGATTGATATGACTCATAGTTTCGATTTTGGTATTTCGATTTCAGTGATTTCCTAATAGGAATGGCCGATATGGTTCGAACAGTGAATTTAACCATTGCCAAACCATTGCCATACTGGCCGTATCAATGTACGGTTTGGACCAGAACCTTATGTAAGGACCACTGAGCCATTATGTAGATTATAGATTAACTATCCAACTTATAGTTTAGAACGAAGACTGCCTTGAATTCCATTGCGATGGTGGTTTATGATTTTGTTGCACCAAAAATAAAAACTATAATATTGTTAAATATTAATATTGATATGGTGAAATCGCTTTACTGGCCGTATCAATGTACGGTTTGGACCAGAACCTTATGTAAGGACCACTGAGCCATTATGTAGATTATAGATTAACTATCCAACTTATAGTTTAGAACGAAGACTGCCTTGAATTCCATTGCGATGGTGGTTTATGATTTTGTTGCACCAAAAATAAAAACTATAATATTGTTTACTATTAATATTGATATGGTGAAATCGCTTTATTGGTCTCGCGGTTAAATTTTAGCACATACAGATCGGGCTTACTATCCATCATGTTGATTCTCAATACATGGTTTTACCTGTTCAACGATTCGACGACTGTTATTCTTTAGCGGCCATTAATTATACCTATACATAGCCACAAGTAGCTTTAGCTTCCGAAGAGCATTCTATGTAATTCCACAGCTATCTCATCTCTGCATTCATTTTCTGTAGGATATATCATATAAAGCATGACACAATGAGTTGCTTGTAGTAGTTTTATACAAACAAATCAACAATGTAATAAAATCTTAGTTCAATCTTGGTGATCCAATCTGGCTACATTCATGTCCTCGATAATCCATCAAGCGGAATGGGCAAATAAACAAACATTTGCTAAACATTTTCTAGGTTTTCTTTAAGTAAAAACCAGAGTGAAGTGTCTGACAAAGTAATGGGAACGAATGTCCCAAACTGGAAGTGGCCTGAGAAAGACTATTTTTTTTATTACATTCAGGGCATTACTAAAAATTTCAAATTTGTCTTGAGAATTGAAAATTTCTACAAGAATTAAGAATGTTAAGTCACAGAAACGACCAGTCGCAGCAAAAATTCGAAAGTCATCCGCCAAACACTCACATATAACAATTTGGCTTATCAATACATAACGTTCATACGTTAGATTTGAATTTGTCACCGCCAGAAGACACTTTCAGTAGCCACTTACTCGATGTGCCCAACAATTTAATTTACCAACAACAACTGACTTGACTACCCTGAACCTGGCAGGGCATTTGAAATGGGAAAAAGTTGGTTTAGGATACTTTCTTATCATGTTCCAAAAATCGTCAGTACAAAAAAATGTTAAAATGTGTCTCTGCTACAAAAACAACATTGAAGATTTTTTAGTCAAAATTAATATGAAAAGTACCAACCATAATCCACATTTTGGCGTAAATAAATCATTTGATGAAATATTTTATATTCCACGCCTACTTAAGGGGAAAAATAATGAGAATGAATTATATTTCTCCATAAGAAGAGGAAACCGTTTTTATAATTGTTGGAATTTTGCGCCTGAGTGGATTAAAAATATAAAAAAAAAATCCTTCTTTAATTTTCTGCTCGTCTTTTATAACTTGGCATTTAAACACAAATGTTGACTAACAATGTTGTTGTTGTAGCGAAGCGAAGACATTTTACATTTTGTAGGTAGGAGTGGGTTTTTATTAATCGCAATATTGGCGTCAGGTTCGAATCGATAATTTAAATGTATCGGTTTTTAAACTCCCATGGGATCATCCAATCCTTCCTTACCTCTACAAGAATCAGCCTCAAGCTCTTAACCTTTATAGCAAAATTATGTAACTATCTATGTATGTGAAGTTAGCCCGAAAAGTAGCCCGAAAAAATTGTGTCCTTGCTAAAACATTAATATTTTATAAAAACTGCATTATCTCTAAATTCTCATCCCGAAATAATTTTTACATCTGTATATAAAGGTGTTTGATTTGACATGTAAAACTAAATTTACAACGAAAATTAAATAAAATAATAAAACATAATAAACATTTTGTTTATTCGCCATGCAAATTTATCAATAATAATAATAACAATAATTTAAACGAAATCATAAATGATCGTTGAACATATGGTATATACAAAATACATGTTTACGTGGTCGTCCTCGCAGAAACTTCCAAAAAACAACTGAAACTGCTTCGAAAAATTGATCAATATCACAAATCTAAATATAAACCCAGATTATCATACCAGTTAGCTAGAAGGTATACATTTACACGAGTCAGTACATAATGATCGGAACACAAAAATTCAAATGTTCACGGTTACATTTTCTTCCATAACGAATTCCACAGGGATATCCGACTACTTCGGCCAATGTCCCGAGCTAGTGTTGGTCACCAGAAATCCAAAACATACAGCCATAGTACCATATCAGTTGGATAAAAGGTTTATATTAACCCGAGTCGGTACATCATGGTCGGAACATAAAAATTCAAATTTTCACGGTTACATTTTCTTCTTGTTCTACAACTGAAGTGGTTATTGCCTCAGTTTATTTTCCTTACGATTCCGCTACTCCACCTCTTTCTGAGGAATTTACATACCTAGTAAGCTGGTGTAAGGCTTAAAATATTCCTCTGATAGCTGGTTGTGATGCTAATGCACATCACTCTCTTTGGGGAAGTACCAACATTAAAAACAGAGGTTCTGCTCTGTTAAACTACTTAAGTTCATCTGAGTTGGATATCCTCATTATTATATTTTGTTAACTCTGCCCGCAGGGAGATAATTGACATTAGTTTGTGCTCCATGTCCTTCACGAAATTTATTTTAAACTGGAGAGTGACGAATGATATTCTCACCTCCCACAGGTGTATTTCTTTTAATATTAATCTTAAAATAATTGCGCTTAAACCTAACCGTAATCGGAAGCTTACCAACTGGGAAACATTCTCTCGAGAGCTTGTTTCCTTACTCGAACCACATATGAAGATTTGTTCGTCTGTGGACTTAGAATTGCAGGCTTCTAGTCTTCTAAACCTATTACAACAGCATTTGAGACTTTGTGTCCACTTGTCTCGAACCATAAAACTCAGAACAAACCATATTTTGTATATACCATATGTTCAACGATCATTTATGATTTCGTTTAAATTATTGTTATTATTACTATTATTTTTGATAAATTTGCATGGCGAATAAACAAAATGTTTATTATGTTTTATTATTTTATTTAATTTTCGTTGTAAATTAAGTTTTACATGTAAAATCAAACAGCTTTATATACAGATGTTAAAATTATTTCGGGATGAGAATTTAGAGACAATGCAGTTTTTATAAATTTTTCGGATATTAAAGTTTTAGCAAGGACACAATTTTTTCGGGCTACTTTCCGGGCTAACTTCACATACATTAACTATCTACCGTGTATGGTCAATATTTGATCTTATTCAACATGTCGATGAGTACAAATTTACGGACAAATTTTTGGAACTTGTTTTTTTTCAATACATCAAGTTTTAAGGATCAGACGCGGAAGTTTTGATTCCCTTGTGTATTTTTCTTGTTGTTGCTTCACCATTCCAGTTATTTTTCCTCTGCTTTGTATGAACTATCCCGATTGCAGATGAAGGTCACAAATCGTATTGGTTTGCCAACGTTTACAGTAGTAATGCCACAGCTGAGTACTTAATAATGAAAGTAACCGAACTGTGTGGTTCGATGGGTTTTTGCGTGAGAAGCTCTGTCCTAAAATATCTGCTGGGTCTGATGATCTTGAAGAGTTATACTGCTCTGGAAAGTAGACGGTCAAGATTATTTCAGAATTCGATTAGTCATGATTTTGACTCCTGTTTAGAAATCATTGAGGTGGCGAACGAATCGAATTTATCAGTCCCTACGTCAACACAAGATACTCTTTGCTCAACTCAAATATCCCTTGAAGTTCAACCGAACTGTTTTGAGAGTACACAAGACTCCCATTGTTCCTGTTGATGTTGTGACATCTATTTGATAGACTTTTGTTGATCTGGCGGTAAGTACCCTGCTTTGTAGTTGTTACTGTTCTCGATGGTATATATGTTGGTGCAGGAGTTCAACCGAGCTTCAAACCCATCAGTATTATTATCTGGGTTGACATACTGAGTGTTTTCGAAGATGATGACGCTGTCTTCATTAATTGTGGTCTGACATTCATGTAGTTAATGCGTAGTGTATGTAGTTTATGTCATTTTTGAACGTCAAATTATTTATAATTTAGTACAATTTCATTTTCAACCTTTTTGTGAATAAAACGTGTTTCAAGTTTCAACAGATTACAAATTACTAATTAATGAAATTACAATTGTAATTTCAATTACAAAGAAATCGTGATAAAAATTAAAACTATAAAAATGACTGGAAGAAAATTGTCGGGATATTAGAAAGAAGGAAAATTTGATCCCTTGAATGAAACTGATAAGAGTGGGAGGAAGCGGTTAGTCGCTTTATGCAAATATTGCAACGTGATTCTTAAAAATAAATCTCAGAGTCGTCATATCGCTCTCAGGTACATAATCTAATTTTTAATTTATTTATTTTATAAAATAATGTGATTGAAATTTAATTATTTTGTTAGGAAATTGTGCTTGAATAAATATAAAGAATCATTTTCTGAAATTGGAAATTTAACAGTTCTTGACCTTGTGCAAGGTGACGACGAACCATTCGTCGGTTTCAGCGGCGAAGCTTCCGATAGAATTGAGATTACCACACCTGATATTGATGCAAATCTGGCTGATGACGATTCCGTTATTGAAGCAGAATTGGGAGTGAGTTAAAATTAAAATCAAAACAAAATTTAATAACTTTGTTTAAAAGGATGTTCGAAATTCATAACTTAAAATTAACTTTACTAATTTTTTTCAGGCCGTTCTTGCTTCAGAACCAAATTCAAATTTGTGTAAGGATTCAAACGAGATTGAAGTCTGATTCATTGAGCAGTCATCGTCTCTTAGTGAAGGATGATGTTGAAGTGGAATTTTCGGGCCGTTCCACTTCAACTTCATCCACGCCAACTGCTTTTTGCAGCCAAGAAGATTCTTTGTGGGAAAATATTATTGCATCACAAAGGAAGGTATACAATTTTACTGACTGCACCACAACCGAACAAAAGTCCAAACTTGACCTTTGTTTGGGCAAATTTTTCTTCGGATGTAATATTCCATTTCATGTGGTAGACTCTAAATATTTAAAAGAGTTGATATCCGAGCTGCGACCGTCTTATAAACTACTTTGCCGTCAGACACTGTCTACTACTATTTTGAATACTGTTCATACAGAAATTACGGAAAATGACAAAAGAAGTATTGGAAAAGCACAAGAGTCTGTACTATTAATAGATGGCTATGGAAGAATTCATCCAATAACTCAAAGCAAATTGTCACCATGTAAGAAACTGCGGATAATAAAATAAATTATGTTTTTTTGATTCTCACGACTTTAATTGCATTTCGGAGACGGGAGATTAATCAAATAAAATATGCGCAAAATCTATTCAAATGGCAAAGGCGAAATTTGGAACGACAATGCCAAAAATATGATGACAATAGGGCGACAATCTCATTTATGGCACATAACATGTAGTAGCCACACTGAAAATTTACTGGCGAAGGATATAATTGATAAGGAAACTGCTGCAAAAGTGCTATAGAGATGCATTTTCTTGCTTTGTGAATAATTTATCGAAATTTAAAAAAAATTTCAGCGGAACAAACTAGACACAAATTGAAAACCGCAATTATTCAACTAATAATTTCGGTATGATGAGGAACTCCTGGAACGAGTGAAACACATAATAATGATTTCTGATCCAGTTTCTACAATAATCAACAAAGCACAATCTACATGTTATTCTATTTCAGACGCTGCACAAGATTCGTTAACTTTAAATATTTATTGCAACTTATGCCACTATTTAAAACTTGCATCTAGTTAATCTAGATGTACTGTACATATATAACTTGATTGATGTACTATTTTATTATTCTTTCAGCTTCCAGAAGAGTATATCAAGAACAACTTAATAAAAGAAAGTCGATGACTATAAACCAAAATGCTTGAACAACAAATTAGTTGCATCCTGTTTATAGAGGGAGGGCCTTGGCTGCAAATCAGTTTGATGAAGTGGATCAGTTTCCTTTAAATAGCCTGGATAGTAGCGGACTGGACAGCCTTCAACAATTTAAATTAAACGAAGGTATATTTGAAATATTAAAAGTCAAACTGGTAACAAAATAACGGACTTTCTGGTCCTTAATAGAGAGGTGACACAAAGAGGTTGCTAGTCTGGCTAATAAACTTTTAAAGATACCAGCATCATCAGCCCAGTTGGAGCGGTTATTTAGTAACTGAGGACATACTCATAGCCGTCGTCGAAATAGACTACAGTCCACTACATCCCAAAAATTATTTTTTTTTTTTTTTTTTTTTTTTTTTTTTTTTTTTTTTTTTTTGCGGTTTTTACAGGCCATTATTGGCCCGTACCGTGTCAACAATCTGACTCCAATGGTTTCGATCACGAGCCAGATCTTCATACTGTTGCAAGCAGTTGGAAGATGCCAGATCGCTCTCTACGCCGTGGAGCCATCGTCGCCGACAGCGACCTCTTCGCCTACCGAAAGGCGGTTCTCCCTTTAAAGATCGCTGTATCATTCGGTTCGGATCAGCACGCAGAACGTGACCGAGCCAGCGTATTCGCTGTCCTTTGATTTCATGCACGATATCAGGAATTTGCATTAAATTCCTGATCTCGTGATTAAAAAGAACTCGGTAAGTGCCATCGACGTCGCGTTTTGGACCATATATCACACGCATGATTCTTCTCTCGAATGTTAGAAGCCATCTTTCGTACTCATCCGTCAAGGTCCAACTCTCACATCCATACATGACAACGGGTCTGATCAACACTCTGTACAGTTTCAGCTTATCCGTATTTGCAAGATATTTTGATTTCAGCAGTGGACGTAGAGGATACAAAGCCCGATTGCCAGCGGCAAGGCGGACCTTGATATCCTCGCCCACACTATTATCGTGAGTGATGAGAGATCCAAGATACTTGAATCTCATCACTCCTTCAAACGTGTGGTTTCCACTACTGAAATCAATTGCGTCTTGGTCTCTAAAACCCGAGATTAGATATTTGGTTTTTGACTCGTTGATTTTGAGACCAACGGAAGCTGAACACTGTTCCAGTGGATCAAGTATCTCTTTCACTCCGTTGCCATTTAATCCAATCACACAGATATCATCTGCATAAGCAAGAAGTTGATTGGATTGTCGGAATAAGATATTGTCCTGAGGTGTTTCACTTTTACGAAGGATGTATTCCAACATGAGATTAAAAAGTATCGGGGACAGCGCATCTCCTTGTCGAACACCGAAATTGATTGCAAAAGTTCTCGATAGCCTGTTCTCAACTTTAACACAGCATTGTGACTGCGTTACTGTCATTTTACAGAGATGTACATATTTTTTTGGTATTCCTAAACATTCAAGCGCATACCATAGCCTCTCTCGATTGATCGAGTCATAGGCTTGCTTGAAATCTAGGAATACCTGGTGTACATCGCGAGATGTTTCGTAGTACTTGGAAAGAATCATCCGTAGCGAAAAAACTTGATCAGTGACTGACCGATTTGGACGGAATCCTCCTTGGTAGTCACCGACCATTTCCTCCGCTAAAGGAGTAATTCTTCCCAAGATAATGTATGACAGTAACTTGTATGCTGTGCAAAGGAGAGCTATACCGCGATAGTTCTCGCATTTCATGCGATCACCCTTTTTGAATATTGGGCATAACGCGGCCACTTTCCATTCATCAGGCATAACTTCATTTCGCCATACCAATCGAACAAGGTCGAAAAGACAGTTCCACAAAGTTAGCCCTCCGAATATCAAGAGCTCTGAATTAATGCAATCAACCCCTGGTGAACGATTTTTCTTTAATCTCTGCATGGCCATTGTGAATTCCTCATAGGATGGATCGTCAATGAACATCTCCGCGGTCTGTATTTGAGAGTATTCAAATACAGCTTGTGATACATGCGGAACATTAAGTAGATCAGAAAAATGTTCACGCCATGTATCGAGTACCGCATCGACGTTAACACAGAGGTTTCCATCCTGGTCCCGAATGGCAGTTGACCGAGATCTTAAGGTATGGTGCAATTCGGTGATTCCTTTAAAGAAACCACGCGAGTTGTGCTCATTGCTGAGTTGTTGTACTCTTAAGACCTTGGCCTTCCACCATTCGCGCTTCTTCTGTCTACAAATGCGTTTAGCTGTCCTCCTAGCAAGAACTGCCTTGGTTTTCCTTGCAATTGTAAACCGAATCTGCGCTTCATTGTGGGCTATATTGCGTTGCTCAACAGCAAGACGACACTCCTCATCAAACCAATCATTTTTGGGCGTAGTTTTCACTATACCGAGAGTGTGCTGGGCAGCATCGACAACCGAGGTTTTCAATACTTCCCAGACACTGTTCACATCATCAGATTGGTAATTGGATCGTAAAATGCTATTGCTGACAAGATCTTGGTATTTTCGTTGCGTTTCTTCATTTATCAGACCTTCACAGGAGAATCGCGTTTTATATTCTCCTGTCCTCCTTGACTTGTACGAAAATTTCCATCGTAGCTTTGCAGCAACCATAAAATGGTCACTGCCTACGAATTTTGTTGACGACCGATACGATCTCACGTCTTGAACAACCCGAGCCCGGTCTTTTGAAATCAACACATGGTCAATTTGGCTTCGGGATGTTTTACGTGGATGTGTCCAGGTTTCCAAATGGATGTTTTTGTGGGGAAAGAATGTACTTGCCACTTGGAGATCATGTGCGATCGCAAAGTACATCATTCTTTCCCCATTTTCGGTCGCAGTTTCGTGTCGGGAGTACGGACCTATGTTGTTACATAAGTCGGTCTGATTTCGGCCAGCTCTAGCATTAAAGTCACCAATCACCAATCTGATATCGTGCTCAGGTATAGAGCCCATCAGATTATCCAAATTATTGTAAAATGAGTCTTTATCTTGGGGTTGGCTTACATCAGTGGGCGCATGTACACATACAATTGACAGGTTGGCTAATCTCATGTGCAAGCGAAGCTTACACATTCGATTATCGACTGCTTGGAAGTCCAACACAGCCTTTTTTACCTGCGGCCCAATGAGAAAGCCAACTCCAAGATTTCCGAGGTCATCTCCACTGTGTAGCAACGTATAGCCTTGGGACACATGGACTCCACTTTTAGGCCATCGAGTTTCTTGGAGCGCTACGAGTTCCAGCCGATACTCCTTCATACATGTGATAAGGCCGTCCAACGCGCCAGGTTTTCTTAGTGACTGCACGTTCCACGTGCTGATCCTCAATCTCGTATCCGGGTACTTAAGCGGGGGGTCATTGTTATTTAGGCGGTATCCGATTTTTTTGTTTTTGTTGACATTTTAACTGTTATTGTTTTTTTACGGATGCGGGTCGTCAGCCCAGCGATCCAACCAGATTTAGTCGCCTCCTACGACAAGCTCTGGATACTGTGGTGGTATTCTATGGATCTCATGTTTCGTTCGAAATATTTACGAAACATGGTTGCCCCCACCCACAGGGCTTTCAAAAATTATTACACACATATTTTTCATTGAAACTTAATGATAAACATTTCTTGCCACAGCTGACCAGATAATAGCAATAAATCCTCCTTTAAAAAAGGATCATCAGTATGTAGAGCAACAAGGTAAATATTTGCCGATACATACAGCAAATTTGTCAAAACCATTCTGGAAAAAATGCAAACCGTTCCTTGCAAATTCTTTGTCAAACAATGAGTCAGGAACTACAACGCCACCATCCACAAGTATGGATTATTAACAGCAGCTTGATAATCGTTAACTAGTAGCCAGAAACTGCTCAAGAAGTAGGATGCTCCGTTGAGGGATATGTACCGTAAAATACAATCCATCGAACAAGCATCGAATAGTCCAATAGAATATCGTCGTGCGCAAATTAATGTATTACAAGTGACTTTTTCATAGTTTAAAACTATGATATATTTGGATTCTTTATAGTTGATTCTATATTCCAAAGATCATGCTGATTGTAATGAGAATGTAATGGCAATTTCGTCTCAGCAAAATGTTCGAAAACGTAAACAAAAAGTCCAAACATCAAACATAGCTAAAACCAATTACAATAAAGGCCTACCCTATAGAAATGCAAGCGGCCGACATATTAAAGGGCGAAATTTGCGACCTCCGTGCAATTCGTTCTCCAAAAAATGCACAATGAAAATAACGGCTATCGATAGAGAAAAAACCTTTAAACAATTTTGGAGTCTGGGAGATCGTTACCGTCAGTGGAATTTCATCACAGAATTTACCGAGGAAACCGCAAAAAAAAAAGATCAAAATTTGCAACTAGTTATAAGAGGACCGAAATTATTTTTTGCTAAATTGGAAAGATGGAAATGCAATAATTCGACATAGGATTAGTTTTAAAAGTTATAAACTAATTTGCTTCGTTACTATCGAATTTATTTATTTTTATTTTAGGTTTGTAGGACAATATTCAGAATACTCTCGATATAAAAAGTCAATGAATTACTACCGCGTCCACTAAAAAATTAACCGGAAATGGAGTCTTAAGGTGGCAATACACCTGCAAGCATGCTTGACAATCATCGTGTTTGCGCAATAGTTTTGAGAGTGTACGGGGGTGATGGAAGGCTCGCGCAGTACTGTAAAAATGATTGACGAACTATTAAACAGGTTTGATTTTTTCTCTTCAATCATACGCTTGCGCAATCATGATTGAAAGTGTATTTGTCTTGCTGGTCACTCATGTATGACAGCTGCATTATTATTTATACAATGGTGGCATTTGGAGTAAAAACAAAGAATTTTATCCTGAATTTTTGAATTTATATCGAAGTTTTCCAGCATAGTACCAAGTAAAAAGTTATGACTACATGAATAAAAATAAAAAAAACGGAGGGTAAAAATAAATAGACGGGACGGGTAAAGAAGACATTTACGTTCCCAGCTTGTGGTATTTTGATGATCTGTCATTTCTACAAGATCATCAAACACGACACGACGGAATTTCTACAATGGACGAGGAAAGTGAAGATGTGAACTTGCAGCTTGAAACAGACTCAGTAAGTGTATTTTTTAAAATATTTATTAATAAAATAGTACATTAATGTGCCAAGAAGATTGTTTTATGTTATTTTATCATATTAACTTACCATGGAACTGCACCTTCATTATTGAAATACTCGCAGAATCTATCCCGTGCCAATTTAGCTGTAGATGAAGAATTTCGGTTTGTTGAAGGTTTCAAACCAAAACTTTGTGTTCTAGAGCTACAGCTAGCTTGTTTAATTTGGCCAGAACAATCTCCCACATCTAAGTCTTGCTCCAAATTTGGGCCTTTCTTTCAAAGAATATATAATTATAGATTATCCCGAGCCCGAGATAATCTTTAATTATATATTCTTTTCAGCAAAGTTAATTCTCTTTGCGAATAATGCTTCATTACATTCTCCGACAGTGCAAATGCGTCGTCTGCAACAAAAACATACGGCATTATCGAATCACTATTTCCAATTTTTTCGGGCTCAGGAATATTTAGTTTTCTTTCATTTAATTTTTTTCCAAAAATTGTGTTTGTGAACACTCCACCATCCGAAACTCTCCCGTTAGCACCAACATCCACCGTTATGAAGTCGTAATTTCCATTCAACACAGTCATAAGGACGATACTGAAAGTCTGCTTGTAGTTGAAATAATAAGATCCTGTATCACATGGCTTACGTATTTCGACGTGTTTGCCGTCTAAAGCGCCGACACAGTGTGGGAAATTCCACTTTTTTTCCAAATATTTCTGCGACATTTTCCACTCCTCTTCGGTCTTTGGTACCTATGATGAAAATATTACTTTTGTAAATATGTGAGTAAATAGTGAACACTTTTTATTTCAGATATCAAGTATTGAGGATCAAAATATAAATCTTCAACGAATTAATTTTAAAAACCAGCGCGAAAATGAAAAATAACGGATAGCATAGAACAACAAAAAATGGATTTGTTATAACCAGCTTGTGACCATTTAAATCATGATGATAACCAATACGATATTCTGGGAAAGCACTGGAAACAAGAATTCTCCAAATTGAAATCGGAACAACAAATTTTCGATCGGAACAACAAACTGTTTGAAGCATGTTCCGGCACTTTACACAGAAATAGTGTAAAAAAATGAGCTCAATTTGTAATCTCCGAGGTCGAGATTAAAAATGTGTACAAATTTTTGTAATTCATGAATTAAAATAAAGAATTTTACATTACACCTTTTAATCATAATTTTTACATACCTTAATGTTTCCTCGTAGCACTGATACCAAAGTATCACATGTCTCTATGATTATTTTACCGAGGCATTGAGGAGATATGGCTATATTGAATTTGAGATCTTCATAACTCTGTCCTGTTGCAAGAAATCGTAATGTGCGTAATGTACTTTCAGCTGGTGATATCGCAGTTCGTAAAATTGTATCTTGCTTCAAAATTATTGGGGTAACCATTTGCAACAACTCTGAAAATGTTGTGTAATCCATACGAAGAAAATTTTGATAATCTCCATGCGACGATAACTGCAATCATAGTCGCACAGATATTCCTTTTCGACATTTTTAGTACTTTATGATTGACGTTGTTAAATAGAAATAAAGATTGCACAACAAGATTGTGTAGTGTGTGCAACGCATGAAGCATGCTTGACGACATGCTTGCAGGACCAACGAGGAAAATGCAAAAGAGCTTTTGATCCAAAAAACATGTTATGTTTAAAGCCATTTTTGATCATATTGAGTCATCACTTTACATGTAAAAAACGTTATTTACATTTTTATGTAAATAACGTAAATTACAGTAAAATACGTGTAATTTACATAAAATATGTAAAAAAAGTCAAAACTCTGAAAAATAACTGGAAATAGTGTATAAATGTAACCTTGTTTATAAAGGTAATACGCATCATAAATTCATAAATATCAATCAAACCGTTCATTTAGACCGTCAATTATAATTATTTTACACTTTTAGTTATCGCAAAGTTCATTTATGTATTTACACTGCCATCTGTGTTCAGATTTAAAATACAGATATTACCAAAACTTATCAAAACGATATCAAAAATTTTTGACATATTAATTTGTTTTTGTCTTATTTGTAACGTTACAATCAATTTTTACAATAATTAAATTATTAGTTATTAAATTATATAATAGATAGCGCCCTTCAGAAAAAAGTCGTTATTTACATTACGTAATGTAAAAAGTAACTTGTGTAATTTACATGAAAATAACTGTGTAAACCACATCGTGTAATTTACGCGCCTAAAACTGCGTGTGTTGATCATCATTACTGCTGAAAAGATAGTAATAAAAAGTATCTAGACGGCAACCTAACTATTGCTAAAATGCACAGACATAAAGTCGAAAAACATAAAGATAACAATTTTATTGAAAAGACAGTAACAGTTCGTCACTTCCGTGATCATAACTTTAATTTAGGATTTTTCATTCCTTAAAAAGATCAGTGTGATCAATGCATCGGATTTGACAATTTATCACCAGAACAAAAAATTAATAAAAATACGATTCAAAATAAACATTTGTTTAAAACCTTTATGCACGTGACAATGTACAATTGTACCTATTTCGTTTTAAATCTTAGATATTTTTATTTGCGCTTTGAGATGAATGCTTGATTATTTTATTTAGCCTCTATTGACATTTTTTTAGTCGATTTTAGTTATTTTCAACCAAAGCTTAGAACAGAATTATTTAATTATTCTGCAAATTCAAATAATACCCCTTAAACGAATGACAAAGGTACATTTGTATCTTTTTACCTTTGATGGCATAACATGCACTCTATTCCCGATTTGGTGGAAAAATGAGCTACCACTTTCGGATTTTTGGCACGATCTATAGTCGGCCTGGCCAATTGTTTGTCTAGATCTTGTAGAAAAATGCGTCGACTTTCTGAAGATATGGTAGTTTCTGGGTTGTTTTCTTTGTGTAGTATAAATGCAGCGAGAGCAGCGACATCCACAATATTGTAGAACATAGCCTGCGGCCACCAAAGTGTCTTACGTTTTGTCGTATAATGCGTCACCATCTTTTCCATGTTATCAACCCCTCCTTTGGTAGCGTTGTAGTACAAAATCATTTCTGGTTTATTCTTTGGACCATCCGTATTTTTCGTACTGTGCATCGTCGACAAAAAGGTAACAATGCGGTTCCTTTTTGGCACGTACGAGCAAATGTTGACTTTCCCATCTTCGCTGAATCCAAACTGGGATGAATATTCTTCCTTACTTGCACATTTCTTGAATTTCCTTGGGATGCAAGTTTTGTTTTGTTTGAGAGTGCCTACCATTGGCAACTGCCATGAAAGTATACAAACGCGCTAAAGGTAGTGCCGAAAAGAAATTGTCCATAGTAACATTCCGCCCAGAACTTTCAAATTGATGGCATAAATCGCGTACAACTCGCTGTCCCTGATCCTTTTCTGGTCCATCAGGTCCTTTTCCTGTGTAAAATTGACCGGTGATGGGATATGAGTTTTTTGCGTCACAAACCCAAAATATTTTTAAACCATATTTTGACGGCTTGGATGGTTTATATTGTGTGAACCGTGTCCTGCCTCGATAGGAAAATAGTTGTTCATCAACGGTCACACAATCCGATGCTGTGTAGTGTGCTCTTAAATTAGCATTTAAGAGCAGCCAGATATCACTGATAGCAGCTGCTTTGTCTGCCTTCAAGCGTTGAGAACGGGTGACGTCGTTGTCAAATCGAATAAATCGGGATATCCCACGAAATCGGTCGATCGACATGGTCGCTCTGTACAGTGGATAAAAATCCACACGCCACAAAACGCTGTGGTGTTCCGAATTGGAATGATGTACCCCCATTGTAATTAACGTTCCAATACCTTTGAGGTCAAACACTTCCAGGTTTTGGAAGGTTTTCCGGAATTATTAGCGTTCCATTCTTCAAACGTTTTGAGAGCTTTTCGATTTGATTCGCGTACAATTATATCTACCATCACCTCAGAAAAAATACATTTGAATGTATCACCAACAGACAAACATTTTGTTGAAGAGACTGGTCCTGGTTTATTACGGAAAATATTTTGTTTTTGTATCCGAGTAACAGCCGGTGGTATTTGCGTCCATACCGTACCATCTTTAGTTATAAGACCGGGAACTGAAGATACGCTACTGTCAAAAATTTCTTCGTCTATCATTATCCTCATTTGTCTCAGATTCTTCGGGAGCATGTTCATCGTTTAGCTCTATTTCAATATCTGATGCATTGTAAGCATCTTCAACATCCGATAATTCTTCAATACCTTGAACACTTGGTAGAAGTGGAGGGAACCATTCATCTTCAGAACCATTATCTTCAAGATCCATTTCATCGCCGGTGCTTACTTCATCGAACAAGCGAGATAAATATGATTGTTGCTGATCATAGCTTAGTCTGTAAAAAACCGAATTCAAACAAAAGTAGTAATACCAAATGCTCGGTATGAAACTGGTGAATTAGTCAAATGATCAAACTTACCGTGCGAATGCAACTTGAGATATTTCGTCCATACTTACATGCGACTTTTGATATTGCACAGAATACCTATATATATTCACGAAACAATTTACTTATATATATACGAGTATATTTATATATTCGCTCTCACCAAATTATCGATTACAAATGACTCAAAATTAGTATTGTACAACTGTAAAAACAATTACCATATAAATAACAAATTACCGTTATTATTCGTAATTTTAATTTAAAATAGATTCCTTTTTCCATAATGCAGGTGTTTAAGTTGCTATATAACCAAGGCATACTATGTAAACTCAAAAATCACAAAAATAGTGCATTCCCCATACGAAACGTATGAAGGTACAAATGTACCTCTGCCACTTACGATATGATGTAAAATTTGTCAATCACATAAAGGTAGAACTGAAGCACGAAAATTGAAAGAAATTGATAAAATTGAAGCTCAACCAATTCAAAACAAGATTGTCACGGCAGTGTTTGACTTTCAGAAAATTTTAACAGTTTTTCAATCTCGAACTGCAATATTGTATTATATCGTTTGAATGACAACACTGCATTTTGATTTGTCTGGCATGAAACGATTGGTAAACGAGGAGGAACAGAAGTAGCTAGTTGCCTAAAGCACTTCATAGAAATTCATCCATCTTGTAAAGAATTTAGGTTTTGGTCGGACAACTATGTAGGCCAAAATAGGAATAAAGTAGTTTATTCATTTTACGCTTGGGCTTCTTCACATTTTAATATTAATATTTCTCACAAATGTATGGACCGAAGTCACACACAGAATAAGGAGGATAGTGTCCATTCTTGAATAGAACGAATAGCCAAAAATCAAGAAATTTTCGTGCCGGAACAATGGCATAAGTTAATCAAATGCGCGAAAATTAAACCACCCAAGTATAATGTGATTGAAATGAATATTACTGACTTCCTTGATTTTAAATTTTTTTCAAATTTATTAAATTTTGCCAAAAATGATGTCGGAGAAAAATTTTGTACCAGTAAAATCAAACATATTTTGATTGATCAAAGTGATTTTAACAAATTAAAATAAAAGTACGAATTTGATGAACCATTTAAATCAATTTGTTTGATTAAAAGACAAAATCGAGAGGACGTTAATCGTCCAAAGTCGATAGTATCCTCCATTTTGAACTGAAGTCGGCGTATGAATCTGCAATTCCAATATCAGATGCAAAATTCAGCGATTTAAAAGATCTTTGCAACAAAAACTGTATACAATCAATTTAAAATAGTTTTTATAACAATCTTGCGCACAGAATGGATCTTACTGAGAATTCGGATGACGAATGAACATACACACAGAAAAATGGTCACATATTTAACAAAGAAAATCAATAGGATTTCTCTATAGATTGTAGCCTATAGGACGCTCTTGTTTAAACTTATAGTTTTTCCATTTAAAAGAATCACATAGTTTTATAGATTTTCTTATTGTTTTAAAAAGATCAATTTTATGATCTAAAACTATATCATATAGAATTTTTAAAAGAAATTCATTTAAATTCTATTATGCACCATTTAGAAAGGTATAGTTGTTTGGTTTTAAGCGATATTAAAAAACTGATATATATATATAATTAAATTGAACATTTATTTCATTTAAAATTTGTATATAAAAAGTATAATATTATGCATAAAAATTCAAGAAAAAAATAACAATAAACTATAATTATTAAATTCAGTTATAAATAAAATAATGAACTATAAAAATTAAATACTTAATTATAATATTTTTTTAATCTTATTAATTTAGAAGCTTTTTTTAAAATATTTATATGAACTGGAGGTCCATCAATTTCTTGCAAATTACACAAATAAAATTTATTTAGTCGTTGTCCAACAATAAATGATTGAAAATGTTTTATGAAGCCCTTATTTTCCCATTGTTGACATAATACATAACAAGTGTTTTCATGAGGTAAGATGTGTAAAAGTTCATAAATTTTTGGAATAGTTTCGTTTTGTGAAATAGTTATTATACATCCACATTTGTATAATACACCGTGAAATTCAATTTTTTTAGTGGAAAATGAAGGTAAATTACCAAATTCATTTGTTAAATCAATATTATCAAAGTAGTCTAAATTATTTAGGACAATGGGCTGTAGCTCAGATATAATTTGAATTTGGTCTTGGAAAAAAGATTGTGAAAATATTAAACTGCTGAAACTCAATGCAACTTTGTTCGAAAGCATTACTGGAACATTTAGTCTAGAGGTTGTGCTACGTGCGTAAATTTTGTGAACTCGATGTTCGGCTTCATATCTGAAACACCACAATTTTCTTAGAGGACCTATTTGACGGATTATATATGGATAGTGTACCATAAAATGAAATTTGGGCTTTAAATGTTCGTTAAATAAATCCTGATACAGTTGATTATGCTTTGTAATTATGTCAGATAGCAAGTGCAATTTAACATTATTAAATAAAGGTAAGAGAATCAGATCATTTAGTTTGACTACAGTTACTAAAAAATAATAAACAGGATCGTCACCTTCAATTAAATCGCCAACAATCAGTAATATAAAATGAATGAATGTTTTCATTTGTTTAGCTGTCATTTTCAAACTACATTTTTTAATATGGTATTTTTCAATTGCAGGACAAACATTGCTTATTTCGGTTTGACCGTAAGCAAACATTTGCTTTCGGTAGGTTAGGACATCAAGACTTATTATTTTTTTTTATAAACGAAGTGATACAAAATTTTGCAAATATCGTATCTAAAAACACCTTCATATAAATCATGCATGATGTCACACGCTGTATTATCTGTAACATGGAAATCTTGAAGTTGATTAAAAACGCATTGTTCTTTAATTCCGGTTAATTTTACGTCATTTAATTCAATATCGTGTGCATAGTTTATTCGATTTCGAAGACTATCATCAATCTGTACGCAATCATTTTGAGTCTCTTGCTTAGTTCTCGTGCACAGTCTGCAAAATTTGTTAGAATTGAATGATTTAGTGTAACCCAATGCAGCGTTCAGGCCCAAATTGACACCCAAAATTTGACCTAATTTTATATATAATATTTGCTTTCCTCTATCTGTATTAATTTCTACACCGTTGGTCTCCAATAATGAAAGTATTTCTACTAATGATCTCAAAATGGCGCTACAACCAAGTTCTTTGACATCGTTTGATTTAATGAAACCTGCTACAAATATATTGTTTAATCGGCTCAGTAAGTAATTAGGTATTGATTGATTGATTGATTGATAGGACTGTAGGACCAAGCGCTAGGCAAGATTCCCGGATAACGCCGGGCCTATTCCTACAGCCGTTTACATAAAACGATAGGTAAGGATAGGAAGGTATATTAGTTAGGAAAGAGCGACCCGGTTACAGACACCATGACAGTCGGTACTAAACTACTTTTATTAAACAATCACAAGACAATCACAATTCTAATTTACTAGTCTGCAATCGCCAATCAGCATTCTCCAGTCCGCAACACATATCTGCTCCGCTGTGTTTTGAATAAAATTAAAACTAGATTAAAACTAAAATCCTAAAATAAATTTATTAGTTAGTCGCTCAGGAATCTGTAACTTAATTAATTAATTTTATTATTTATTTTAACTCCCATCCGCACAACTTATCTAATTAAAACATAAGTACAGAACTCTGAAAGATTTTTTTTTTTAACTTATGGCTCAGGTATCTGAAACAATTTAATTAATTTTTATTAGGATAAGAAGGACATTTCTAATTCCATCATATGTATTTGTGTTACCTCAACAGTTGAAACTGGAGTATTTACGTTAATTATCCTGGGGTCTTCTCATCATATGCTGTAAATAAAGTTGTTTCTCTATATTTCCAGATCCACCACTATCTAACGCGAGGGGCAATATTTATTTATTTTATGACCCGACAGCATTTCATATACATACATTATGACGACTTATTAAACTGTCAACTCGTGAATAGGGTAAATTATTTATATAAATAAATAAATGAGTAAGTTAGCTATAACCTGTAACTTAGGTTTAACGCATTAAAATTAAATCATTTAGTACAATTCTAAAACTATGTTTACTAGATAGGAATCTGTAACTTAATTATTATTAATTTTATTAGTTATTTAAATTCCAGTCCACACACCAATCATAGTTAAAAAAAAACATTAATTCTTATTTAATTAACTTAAGGCTCCTAAATCTGTAACAATAAATTAAATTAATATGGTATGCTAGATTAAGTACCCGTCAACCATTACGCTTATGATACCATAATATTAGAATATGTTTGTCAGAAAATCAAAATAAATCTCTGAAAACGTTTTACATACCAAAATTATGCAACCTCTTTTTTTTTAAATAAAATAAACTTTCCTTGTAAACCCCCTCCAACTATAATCATATTTACACTTATATAAATAATTAAAACCAAACCTTTTCCTTAAATTATTATTATTTTTATTTAATGGTCGTGATCAGGGATGCCACTCTACTACAAACGTAGTAGATCCGACCCAACCTTCACCGTTTATTAATCAAAAAACAACAACTGATATCGACTTCAAAAAGCACCATTAAATCCAAATATGAAACTTACTACGAAACTTTATAAATTGAAACAACGCATGGACAAATCACAGGCACGTATGCACGACGCACAGAGAGGGATGCCACATACATGCAGAAAGAATGGAGCAGAAACCCCAAAAGTGGAGGAAATCGACACCCCCGGAGCGAACCCCATTCAAGCAAACCAAACACGATCCAAACTCAACATTGAACCAAACATACATCTATTAGTAGTAAACAAACTCTAACACGAGAACCCGATTATAAGCATCCAAACTACAAACAAATTCAAACCACCCTTAACAACGGGACACCATCCTACACAAAAATAAAAAGTGCAGACCTATCTCAACTGACAGCCAACAAAACGATATCCATCCAAACACCCCACATTCCAGCGAATCCTCCGGCTCCCAACAAATCCCACTCGCGTCCAAAACCCCACATGCCACCAAAGGCTCCCAACCGCCACCGCAACTAGCTCAACCATCGTGCCCGTCCCAATCACATCTAGCCACGAAACCTCCCTCCCCCCAACCACAGCAGTACCATGAGGCAAACAACAAATCACCAGCATGCAGCTACGAATACCTACAAAAACCGCTTCCTCCAAGACACTCCTGCACAATCCCAGCCCACTCCAGAATCGGGCGACATCCTCCAAAAATCCAGGCACAACATCAAAACCTCCCGACACTCTACAAAATTGAATGCTTTCAAACCACCACTGCAAAAGTGCTACAATCCCGCCGACACCCAAACATTCTTATAGTTCCAACTCCCCGCCTCTAAAATGAGATCCCCGCCTGACCCGTCACAAACTTCCAGACTAAACAACCCTCAAACACAATCCCAAAATGTACCTCCAAATCTAAACACTCCTGTCCTACAAAATCCCTGAGGATGTGTACACTTTCCTTATTACCTATGTGTCACACGCACCTTTGTGCTATACACACGTTACCACAACTTATTCTATTTCGCACTCAAATACGACTTCCTATCAAATGGTATGAATGGAGCCCCTCGAAGTCAACACCAACTATTCCTCTTTTTAAAACTGTAGCAAATTTGAATCAGCGCCCACTGAACCCATAAACAGTAAAAATCAAAGCAGATCCGCCACACCTACAGCAAAGTGACACCCTGAACGTAGGTATACGCATCATTTAAAACTCTCCAAAACAGGACACTCAAACCCGATACAAGACAAATCCGGCATTCTTCATCACCGGCAACGCACCCCGGGACTACGGCTAAAAACCATTCAATCCCGAAACCCTTGATAAAGTCAAGAGTAGGCCCGATTCGAACGACGAAAAATTAAAACCAACAACACTCAAATGTAAACGAGACTGCAACAACTCCACAATCATAACTTAGAATCACTAAACTATCAATCCTGCAGTTCAATAGGAAGCCCCGATACCGCGGCTAGTTTCGGAGGACGCCACTAGACTTCGGACCGAGCCGAAACCGAACAAGAACATGTTGGAGGAAGCAACCTCTATCAATACCTGGAACTACATGCCATCAATTCGCTCCGAACCTCTCAGCATTTCTGCCGCTAAAAGGAAGCTTCCAAAACTTAACCAACCTAAGACAAACATAAAAATCAATCCAACCACGGCAACGGCCGAAAACCCCCGCTTACAGATGAAACTTCTAACACGAATAAAATCTACTGGAAACCAGAACATCAACCGCCGCTTATATATGAAACTAAAAACACTAATAGAATCCACTGGAAACCAGAAGATCCACCATAACATCATGAAGTACTCAGACAAATAGCCGTCAAACATCAACCGAACCAAATCCACACCTCCAATCCAGATCAATGTCCATACAGGTAAACGTCCCGCTACTGAAAATGTCCCGAACACACCCACAATTCAAACGCCCACAACTGAACCACTCGTGCCAAAATCCATCCACCACCAACAAATATATATTCAATTAATTACTGAATCCCGACCGTGCCTGCTCTACCTAGTCGGAACCCACTCCAAAATATGTCACTCCACCTCAATGTGCCTCCGCTCCACACTTCCCACATACAAGTCACCTCCCTGGTCGTATAAAAACTATCCCTTCGACCATTAATCTATACATGGTACTCCATTAAAATCCTAATACCATTACAACCAAAAACTATTTAAATTCTCAAACAATAATTAAGTATAAGAACATTACATGCAAACCCATCAAATAGCAAAATTCAATCAAATAAAAAATTGATACTTCAGCCCAAAAACACTCCCCACAGCGGAACTTCCACTCTCTCACTACAAATACATTTCGGCAATCAAGTTGCCATCATGAACTCATGATAAATACTGAAGACGGCAACCCGATCGCCGAAACACATCAATAATACAAAAAATAAAAATTCCACTATAAGGAACATTTCTGAACCAAAACACCAAATCCCCACTTGACTGAATTTAAAAGTGGAATAAGTCACACATAAGAGAAATTCTTAATATGAATTTCAACAAAATAGCAAAACCAAAAACCAGTAATAATATTAAAGGCACTGTATGCATTTATATATTATATTATATTATTTGTACACAAATATAAACGAAATCAATCCTGTATACATTGCCCGTATACGCATTGCAATATTATTGATCTATACTGTCTTGATCTATATATAAGCAAAATATATAAAACAAAAGGAAAGGGAAATACATAGTCAAATATTTAGAATTTTATTTGACTAATGCAACTAAGAAAACAAAAACAAAATATCGTGCTATATAAAATTTAACAAAAATTTATATGCAATCGTTTTCAAAATTTAGACTGTAGAATGTGGATTTGTGTTTTCCACAACTGAAGTATATAAAAAGACACAAATACACATGCAGTGAACGCGTTACATTACAATTCAAAAATCTCCAAAAATTCCCCCCACTGTATGGCTTGCTTGATATATACATTATGATACATAAAGCAAAATATAAAACAATCATTCAGAGGAAAGGGAAATATATGAAGATCGAATTATGGGATTGGCTCGTCAAACGAAACAAAACAAAAACACACGTGTCGCATTCAATCGTTTGCAACGGAAAATTGTGAGAGAGATATTGAAATTGATGTATATAACTATTTACCAATACCATTACTGGCAATGTATACACGATGCAAACTGACACACACAGATACGATATATGTATGTACATCCACCATAATATATAATCACTAAAACCTAAATATATATAATGCAATATATAATTTAATATTAAATATAATATAATAAAATATCATATAATTCAATAACGATACTCATCTGAGATTCCAATTAAATTAAAAAAATTAAGCCACAAACACACACACAAACGAATTTATTTTATTTTATTAAACACCGAGTGGAAAAAAACACGTCCACTCAGTGTGACGACTAACACTGAACTCAGTAAGTAATTAGGTATTATTGGAAAATTATAATAAATTGCACAAACTGATTGGGTGCCGGATTTAGATCCTAACGGATCATTAATTTCGAAATCATCTAAAGCTACAAATATTGGTATAACTATTTTATCTGGAGGTATGTTATAACTTGACCATAATTTGCCATTGATAAAATGTGTTAGATCATTTTGTTTCTGGAGATACTTTATATTATTCATAGTATATTGAAATATATTTTTATTTTCAAAAAATTTCCTTATCTGAAAATAAAGCACCCTTCTACAGAATTTTCAGTCAAAATTGGTGTACTGTTTATAATTACTTCAGATAGCTCATTGGATAGAACAATTCTATTTGTTGGCTTATATAAGTCGAGACTTTCCAGATGTTTAATTAATTGATATTCCGTGTTAAATTTGATAAAAGGATTCTGAACCCAGTTCAAAACATCTGTAAGATCAGATTTACAAATGGCATTTTCCACGAATATAGAATTTGTTGAGAACAGTTCGGATAAAGGTTTGCAAATATACGTTATTATTAAATTTTGTATATCTACAACGTCCTTTCTTGAAAATTCCTTGTGTTCTTGAAGTTTCAGTGTGAATGCTAGAGCCGAATTAAATAGATTTGAAATATTAGTTTCAATATTAACGGCTGTTGGATTAATATTTGAACTTGAACTTTGATATTTATTATTCACTATCGTATCTGAACTGCTTTGACTTAAATTTGTTTCGACTATAATTGAAATTTTATCAGTAGAATTCTGATTTATTGGTAATGAGGGAACTTTGAGTAGATGTTGTTTTATATGTTTTTTGTATGAATAAATGTTATGAAATATTTGGCGACAATTATCTTGTTTGCATTTAAATTTATAAATTGATGGAACACCGTGAAATATTTTTAAATGATTGAGTAGGTTATTTAAATTATTAGTTAAATATTCGCACAAGAAGCAAATTAGTTGTGTCATTTTCGATAGCTTAATTTATTTATTGGTATTTCAATTGGTTTACAAGATTTAAAACTTCAGAATTATTTTCTGAATTAAAGTCAAAAAATATTTTTCAAAAAATAACCACACTAATTTGCTAATAGGCGAATATTTAAGTTGATACACGTAAATTAATTTTATAACTATATCTAAGCATTTTTGAAATGAGAAAAACTGGTAAGTTAATTTGTCAACGTAAATGTAAAAGTATTCTAATTTTGAAAGTTCAGGACCTACCACAACAATTCTTGGTTGTATTAATTGATTTTGTTGAGCGAATTCTCTTTGTAATTTGTTTATTTCCAGCATTATATCGTTCTGGTTTCGTACGTGCAGTATGAAATCTGCTTGAGCATCTCCAATTGTAGGTTTCTTTTGTTTACCTATTTTTTTATGTTGTAATATTGACGGCAATAAATACGCAACAAGACAATCTCTAGAATCTAAAATTATAAGATGTATATTAATATTCAATTAATTATTTATGTATAGTAGTGTTATATTAATGCTTTACTTACTTTTATCGATTTCAGTTGTTTTCAGAGTATTTAAAAGAGTTCTACAATGTTTCTCGTTTACATTTTCGTCATAAAACCTTAAAGCTTTTAGTACAAATTCGTCATATTTCGATAACAGTAGGTTTACTTTGTCCGGATAAAGATTTTCAAAGTCCAGATCAATCTATAAGTTTAAATAGATTAAATAGTAATGTAATTTTTTTATAATGCAATCGCAAAATTTCCTTTATTTTCCCAAATTTATTGGAATTAGATTACTTACCAACTGATATCCGTTAGGATCCTGAAATCGGGGCCACGTATTAAGTATTTCATTTAAACGATCTCCATTTAAGCTTAAGAACTGTCCTATTTTTAAACTTGATGTTCGTTCCCAATAGGAGCAAACTTGGTCCCAAGGTGAACAATTATTTTGAAGCCAAATTTTAAGGTCATTTAATTCAGCATCTACATAAAATAATTGTATATTAATTTTTAGATATATTTATAGAAGGGCATATACATATACCAATATTTGATGGTATCGGTGAAATGTTCTGAGCCTTCTCTAAGCCGTGGTTAAGGCAATGTTTACCTTTTACTTGTAAATTTTTCCAACTTGAATGTAACTTACCAGTCGGATTCTTCTTACCTGGGTGTCTAATCATGTAGTATGTTTCCTAATAAATATAGGATTATTATAACCACACACTTTTAAAATAAGTAAGAATACTTACCGGTTTTTCGTTGGGAAAATATTTACTTATTGCACGAGCCCATTTATTCATTTCACTGTATGACATTTTATTGGTTTTGGCAGCCACGTGATTGGAGATGCAATATGTCAAGTGTTTTTTTTTTGTGATTTAATATTTAAGTAATTATTTCTTTTGTAAAAATCTAGAACCATTTGTCCACGAATATTAGTTTGGAGAATTCTTTTTAAATCGTCGGTTTCACTGGTATCTTAAGATTCGGCAGTCTCTGATGCATTGGATGAATTGGAAATTTCGTTTGAAATTTTTTCTAGCCATTCTAAAATTCTCGAACTTGTACTACATGTAATAGTATCTTTATCACACATCAATGGATTTCCCTACAGAACAAAACTTAGTTTAACAATTTAATATAATTTCAAAACCGTATAATTACTTACAATTTCGATTCTCCACTTTTTTAAATTTTCTTTAAACAAACTTTTCTCACCCCAAAATTCAAATCCTAATTTTAAAAAAAACGTCATTAATGTCGTTTAGTTCCATAGCTTTTAAATGTTTCACGGTTACATATCCATGTAATTTCAGTAACACTTTCGTAGCATCTGCTAAGCCCCAGGACTGAAACAGTTGATCACACTGTTTCACATCATTTTCACTGAATGTAAGAGATGGCATAGTGATTACACTAACTGTTTCATTTTGTTCAATGCAATCATCGTGACCACTCATTTTCGATAATTTAAAGATTTAAGGTTTATTAATCAGTTTACACAATTATTTTATTAGTTGAAATTTTTTTTATAACACTCTAGCTGAATATTTATTTATTTTTTATTACTTTTATTTAAACAACTTAATTCTTTCACCATAACACGATACAACGTATTTGCAAACAAGAACAATAATGACGGTTTTATATTAGCAAGCCACATAGTTTACTGTTATTATGAAAAGGGTAAATGTATTGTTTTTGTCTATTATTTCAGAAAAATGATAAAATTAATAAGATATCGCATTATATTGCAACGTTTTGCTTTTAAAATTGTAAATTAAAAAGAGAATCAATAGGATTTCACACAAATATTTTGAATAGATTTTTCTATTAATTCCTAAAAGAGTTTCTTATAGATTTTAATAAGATTTCTATTCATTCACATCTATTTCAAATAGATATCTTTTGAAATAAGTTTATAAGCGAATCTTTTTATTTAAAAGTGACTTTTTTCTCTGTGTGTAGACTATTCAAAACAATTAATTTTCTGTATAATTTACCGTTGATTATTATTTTAATTAATATATACTTAAAGATCATGTTTGGATGTATAAAAGTCATAGAAACTATAAAAATAACTATAAAGGGAAACCGGTTACTTTAAGTTTTCAAAACCTTCAATCGACTCTCCTAAAAAATGACATTATGCGTCTGTCATACTCTTATTTGCGCCCAGCGATATATGTATCTTGAAATTGAACAATTATCCAACGAAATAGAGATAATTGATCAACAACACTTAGAGGTTAAATTAGAAATGGAAGAAGAAGAAAAAACAATTACTTCCAAGATAAATCTTTAATTAGTTTGACGAATATGCTTATAATATGAATTGTTGTTTTATGAAAAGTGAAAAGTGTTTGTAACGTTTCTTCTGATTTTAAATTATAAATTCAATGCAGAAAAATTATTCATCGTAGCGAGGTATTTAAGACTTGTGATACACGCACGTCTTATCGGAAATGTTTGCTTCTTTTATAAATCATTTTAATACGTTATGACCGCTGTTACGTTATGACCACAATTAAGTTCGGTTCACAAGTACGTTATGACCGCTGATATAAAAAAAATATCTGGCTTCACAAGGACGATAGATATTATCAACGGAGACTACGGAGAAGTGATCCTGCAAAAATAATACAGGCATATAGACTGAACACCGTCACCTATGGTACAACAGCTGCATGCCTCCTAGATGTGAGAGGAGTTATTCCGAAATATAGCTTCATCAATAGTTCGAGAAGTTCAAGCTGAAGAAATCATTTTGAAATTTTGACAGAAAGAGGATTTGGACAACGACATTCATTATATGAAGTCAAAGAAACTAGAAAAAGCTAGTAAACTCCTATCGCTAAATCATACTCTAGACGAAAATGGTGTGTTACGTGGGAAGGGATGCCTGTTAAATTTAGACTTTCCAGCGACAGTTAAAAATCGAACTCATTGGAAAATTACAAAAAGTTATGCTACACGAAGGAACGGAATTAACATTGGCCCACTTACGGGAAAAATATTGGATCCTAGTTATTCAAAAATGGGTGATCTGCTTTCGACACAAACAACTTAACACCCAGCAATTCATGGCTAATCTACCTAAACCAAGAGACAGGCCGAGGAGACCATTTGCAAAAACGGGTATCTATTATGCTGGGCCCATTTAGTTAAGAACAATCAATGGATGGGGCAACAAGGCGTACAAAGGATACATTGCGTTATTTGTTTGTGAAAAAGCCTTACATATAACATCGTAATCGGTTTAACTACAAAATATTCAGGTGAAGGTTATATACTGATATCTATTCGGAAGATGGATCTTATTTTGTTGGAGCAAACTCTCAAATGAACAAAAATAATTACAGCGCAACAACGTCGTCGAGATAGCAAATATAATAGTTCTTGATAAAACTACTCGCCATTAATACCACCCCACACGGAACATTTCGGTTGAAAAAGCATCCAGCCAAATTGGCAGATAAACGATCTGGTCAAGTGTCAAGAATCAACTGAAAATCGGCGTGTTGTAACACTATGCAAATTCCCTATTGAAGATGATATCATAAAGTCAATAGCACCAAATCCAAATGCAGCACCACCCAATACCAGCGATAATCCTCCAAGTTCTGGTCAGAATAACAACCCATCCAGTAGACAGCAACCTCATAGACAAGCAAGGAGTTCAACCAGAGCCAGTAATCTAGCATTAGCTATGATATCCATTTGTGCAGTGCTGATTCTCGCAGAGGCTAACATTGAAGTACAACAATTAAACCACTCGGCTGGTATAAACTTCGAAGAGCTATGCAACCTAGAAATTGTGGCAATGAAATGGAGTATGGTTATTTACTACAACATGACAGTTTATTGGGAGAAGATAGAAGCTTTTAAACAAGCCTATTTACAATTACAAGAAGCTTGTAAAGATTTGCCTGATTTGAACTGCAATATAATTTGTAACAATTGCAGTGGTACTTAGACAGCTAAGTAGCAGATACTGAACTCTTAATATCAAGTGATTAGGCGGCTCAAGCGATGTTTATGAGACCCAACTGGCGTTATCCTAGGAGATATGTTCGGAACTCTCGCACAGTGCGAAGCTGACTAATAAGAAGATCAATTTGAAAGCATTCAGGAGAATCGAAATCATCTTATGGCATTAATAAAGAAACTGAATCTAACTTGAAAAATGAGCAACACCGTTTAAAGCATGAACTGCTCCTGCTGAATGAATACCGTATAATTGAACATGATCGAATTGACCTTAATTTTAAAAATCTAGAGGAAACGCAGCCAGGCCTACTAGATGTGGTTTCTAATGCTCATCGTAAGATATTACATCCAACCATACTTACGCCTTCACATCTAGGAGAGCACGTGCATCTTTTTGTAAAGGCATACAATAGGACATAACTAATCAAATCGCGAAAGAGTGAGAGAGCCTTGAACCCCAAAACAGATTCCAAAGATAGAAACAGACAGCTGGCCTCACAGTACTCCATTTGTCTGGACCAATTTTCGAACACTCTTTCGAGGTATGGGGTCGTATCTCGGCGATGGCAACACGAATGTTGACCTTCAAATGCTCAATTGTCTCCGGTTTGATGGCATAATCTTTAACGGCGCCCAACAGAAAATAGTTCAATGGTGTTAAACCGCAGCTTCTTGCCAGCCAATTGACATTACCATTTCGTCTAATTAAACGGCCATCAAACGTTATGATGCAATAAATTGACTGTGGCATGAGATGTGTGGCAAGTTGTACCATCCTGTTGAAACCAAACATCGTTCACATCAATACCATGAAGTCCATTACGGTGTCTCCATTGGCCGAAATGGTTGCGCCGTCCTCATTTTCAAAGAAATATGGTCCAATGATGCCTCCGCTCCACAAGCCGCACCCAAAAGTCACTCGCAATGGGTGCATTGGCTTCTGTAAGACCACGAGTGTACCCACTGAGTGTATTAGTACCCACCAAGTTCATTTTTAATGAGCTTCACCCGTAAAGATGATGTTTTTGGAAACATTTACGTCATAGTGCAGTTTCTTGTTGGTCCATCTAGCGAAGTGAAAACGAATAGGTTGGTCCTGTGGCTTAAACTCTTGAACCAATTGAACTTTGTAAGGCGTCATACCCAGATCTTTTGAAGTGTGCATAAAAAACTTCAACTAAACGAAAATGAAATTTTTTTGATCCAATGCAACTCTTCAGAGCGAAATAATCAAGTGTAATATAAGAACATAATCTAAGATATAAATCGATTCGACTTACTGTTTGATGTTTGTAATTCGATTTCAGCGGCTGGTTGATGAATTGGGCGATTTGACAATAACAGTTCGTATATGACATGCCAAAACAGCTAATATAATGCAAACCTTAAATGAATTATATTTTGATAGTTTTTCTCTTAAAACGGCACATCGGATGGTCATTCGAGCAGCTTTCGTCGCCTGTGTCACATATTTTTTTCTTTTTCCGATTTTTTACATATTTTTAAAATATATATATATAACTTTTGATGTTTGAACCATTTAAACATTCAGAAAAGTGTTGTTCCATTATTTCATTGGATTGCTTCCTTTTTTTCATTGTGATTATTTACTTATTTCATTTCAAGGTTTTTGGCCCGGAATCAAAATTTAAAGATTATAAATTGTTAGTACTGTCATTTTGTTTCACGCCATGTTATTGAACATATATCAATTCCCCGTGTCGTGTTGCATTCTATGTTGGCCGATAGGTCTCAATCTCTTAATGTAGGTAGCTTGAATGTGCAAAGTTTGTTACCCAATATTGACGAAATACGTCATATTTTCTGTGGTTCACAGGTTGACATTCTTTGCTTTTCCGAAACATTTTTGTCCCTCAATGTCTCAGACTCAGCTCTGGACATTGAAGGATTTCATCCAGTTAGGAAAGATAGGGTAGTTTACCCACTTGGCTATGGTGGGTTGTGTATGTATAGGTAAACACATGTCGTATATACCTGTAAATATACTGTAACATATGAAGGTAATATTGTAATCATATGAGCATTACCCATCATTGTTGATAGGGTCATCATGTCATGTAAATGAATACTAATAAAGATATGATTAGTTCTAACTTCACCCTAAAGAGGTGTGTTTCAAAAAAAAAGGAAGAAGAGGAGGAAAAAAAAATAACGAAAAAAAAAATCTCAAAACATCGGATTAAAAAAGTCGATTTATGTGAAATTAAATCCAGGCGTTATTTTAAGAAAAAAAAAATAAAAAAAACACAGACAACATTTTCGATAAATAAAAAATGGCGCACGAGGGATCAACAAATTTTATAAGACCAACAAAATTTCTGGAAATTGATAATACCAATCTGGGTATTAAATGAAAAAATTGGATCCAACAATATAAATGGTTTGAGGTCGCAACACAAATGGATAAGAAAACTGAACAAATCCAAATAGCAACTTTTATGGCGTCGCTACGACCGGATGCACTGGACGTTTACGAGGATACGGAAAAATTAGAAAAAAAATCGAAATTTGAGGAACATTTTGCATCGAAATCGTCAATAACATTTGAAAGGTACGTGTTTAACAAAATGCATCAAATGGAAAGTGAAAATTTTGATCAGTATTACACAAAAATAAAAAATCAGTGCAAAAAATGTGAATTCGGTGAATAGCTTGTTGAGAGACAAAATCATAATAGGAATACGAAGTGAAGCAGTACGTGAAAAGTTGTTGTCAGAAACAAAACTGACCTTGGATATCGCAATTAAAAGGTGCAAGGCAAGTGAAATTACAGCAATGCAGCTAACAGAGCTACAACGCAAACAATCACAAACGGTGGATGCAATTTCACTGAGAAAATCGGTAAAAAATAAAAAACCTGACGATACGGTGAAAAGTGAAGAAACGTTCGATTGTAAAAGGTGCGAAACTAAGCATAGCAAACGTAGTTGTCCAGCATTTGACGTAAGTGCAAATATCGCGGACACTTTGCAAAAATGTGTACCGTAAATAGAGTAGCCGAAATTGAAATGGAAACAATTTACAGTAAATTCAGTGATCTGGTTATATACAGTATAGACACAGTGAATGATGATAAGAATTGGTTCGAAGAAATCCACAGTGCAATGTGTTACCTAAACAGATATCCGACAAGCTAGGAATCAGAATTGTCAAGTCAAACGTCCGACGAATAATAGGGCTTGGAAACAATAACGTAGACGTATTAGGCGAAGTTGATTGTCAAGTGAGACACAAAATGACAAAATTAATATTTAAAGTAGTCAAAGCAAATGTCACATCAATATTAGGGAAAGAGGCATGTGAACGAGAAAATCTTATTATATACGAATAGAGGAATTAAGAATAAACAATAATATTTTTGACGGGTTAGGCTGCGTGAAGAATTACGAATACGACCCTACTAATGTGAACAACAATATCGTGAGAAGATACCATCCATTAGAAACAATCGAAGAAATGGTAACCAGAATGAAGAAAGCCAAGTTGTTTACAATATTAGACTGTAAAAAAGGATTCTGGCAGATCAAGGTATCTAGTCGTACAGAAAAATACTTGGCAATGGGAACACCATGGAGCAGGTATTCATACAAGAGATTACCATTTGGATTGTCATCAGCTCCTGAGGTATTTCAAGATCTGATGAATCAGATTTTAGGCGATCTTGAAAACGTAGAATGTTACATGGACGATATTCGTATTCATGCTGAGAATAGTAAACAACTAGAAATCATCACAAACCAAGGAATGAAAAAAGTAGAAGAAGCTGGATTAAAATTGAACAAAGACAAATGTATATTTGGAGCAAGTGAAGTCAAAGTCTTGGGCATGTGTTGAGTGGGAGTGGTTTATCAGCTGATCCTGATAAAACAGCTGCCATAAAAAATCTTAAGAGACCAACAAACGTCAAAGAATTGCAAAGACTATTAGGAAGGGCAACGTACTTATCGAAATTTGTACCGAATTTGTCAGCGATAACAAAACCACTAAGAAATCTAATCATAAATAAAGTAGAATGGAATTGGACAAAGGAGCAGGAAAAAGCATTTGACGAGTTAAAGTTAGCATTTTCAAGTACTCCTATATTGAAATTCTATAATACGAATGAGGACGTAACTATTCAAGTAGAAGCGAGCATGAACGGGTTTGGAGCAGCATTACTTCAAAATGGACAGCCTGTGGCATATACATCTAAAGCGTTAAGCCAAGCTCAACGAAACTATCCACCAATAGAGTTGGAAGCAGCAGCTATAAGATGGGCATGTGGGAAGTTTCATGAGTATGTCTACGGAAAGAAGTAAAGAATAGAAAGTGATCACAAGCCACTTGAGTGTATATATAAAAAACAATTACGGTCAGCACCATTTGGACTACAACGTATTATGTTTGACATACAACAATATTCGCCAACGGTAGTGTATGTGAAAGCCTAAAGGGACTAGTCAACACATAGCAGATATTCTAAGTAGAGACTGTGTAAATAATGAGTCGGAAGAGGAAGAAGAGCTGCAAGTATATGTTGCGTTTGATTTCTCAAAGGATGCGAAACGTGAAATGATAGAAGCCACAAAGCACGACCGAGAAATCCAGGAGCTGATTCAAGGTACAATGTCAGGTTGACCGAACAATCAAGCTGAGCTACATGAATGGGTAAAACCGTATGGGAATTTCAGAGAGGAAATATCATATTACAACGGCTTGGTGTTCAAAGGAATGAAGCTGGTAGTACCAAAGGCACAAATACTAAAAATGTTGTATAACATACATCGGGGTCATTTTGGAATACAAAAGTGTCTAAGTCGTGCCAGGGAAATTCTGTATTGGCGAGGAATGACTACAGATATAACGTCATATGTGGAGAGTTGGAAACATGTTCAATTTGTCAGTCGATGCAGAGATCAAAGGTGAAAGAACCAGTTATTAACAAGGAAATGTAATATTGTAATCATATGAGCATTACCCATCATTGTTGATAGGGTCATCATGTCATGTAAATGAATACTAATAAAGATATGATTAGTTCTAACTTCACCCTAAAGAGGTGTGTTTCAACTAACGTTACAAATACCTTCTATTTTTCGAATGTTGGTTTCCGATCTAGAATTCGTATTTGTTTGTATTTTTGTTAATAAACGTAAATATTTATTTGGGACTGTGTACAACCCACCTATAACAAGCAAGAGGTGTTATACACAATTTAAAAAATCTACTAGATATTGAATTTTTATTAAGTTATCTCACCTGCCAGTATGATGAAATACTCATCTCAGGTGACTTCAACTTCGATATACTACAGGATAGTAAGTTCTCTTGAATGTATTTGAATATTTTGCAGTTTTAATGAATCAGTACATAATACTGGTGAACCAACTTATTTTTGTCCAATCACTAACGGTATGGCTTCGTCTCTTATTGATCATGTTTTATCGTTCACCGATAACTCTATTTTTTTTCAAAAGAATCTCATCACGACCTATTAGTATTTTCTACTAATTGTTACTCTCGCCCGGAGCCTAAAAGATTAAGCAATTTTCCTAATAAAGATGATTCTCATTTAGCACTAGTTTGTAGCTCTATTCGTTGGGATAACATTTTTTCTCTTGATTCGTCTACGAGTCAAATCCAGCTTTTCAATGGATTTATTAATTCAGTTTTCGATAGTTGCGTTCCTCTTAGATCAGTGATAATTAAACCTAAATCTCCTCCATGAATGTCTGGAGAAATTATGGATGCAATCAGATTTAGGGTAGATAAATTTCGCTTATGGAAAAGATTAGGAGATACGGAGGTATTTTAAGTCTACAAACAAACTCGCAATAGGGTAGTAAGATTGATTAGGGCAGACAAAAGTACTTTTTTAAGGATAAATTAGATCCCTCTCTTACTCCCAAGGTTTTTTGACGAAATCTAGGTCTAAGCAGGTGTAAAAACAATAGTATTTTTCTTATTTTATTAGCTCGAATCCAACTTTGGTTAGTCCTATTGTTGATCTTTAATCTGAAGTGTTCTAACCATTTTTCATTTTCTAATATTCTAATATTCGAACTGACTTCCCTCACTTTGTTAGATTTTTCAAAGGCCTTTGATTCTTTGAACCGCAACATTCTCTATAAAAAGCTTATCGCACAATTTAAATTTTCCCTTTCAGCTGCTAGATTAGTTATAAATTATTTAACAGATCGTTCACAGATATTTTTTTGGTAGTTGCTATTCTAATTTTCTTCCAGTTACTTCACGTGTGCTTCAAGGTTCGGTTTTTGGTCCTTTATTATTATCTATGTACATTAATGACATAGAATCCTCGTTTCACTATTGTTTGTTTCACATTTTGGCTGATGATGTTCAAATTTACAGAAACAGTAAGTTAGGGCAGCATTCTATTGTTAGTAATTTTCCTCTGGTTAACGAGGATTGGTCTGTTTTCTGTGGGCTTGTCTTTAATGCTAGTAAAACGCAATCGATTATTATTTACGAAAAATCGTTAGATAAGCTTTCGTTTCCTTGTATTTATCTTAATGGGTTACTCATGCCGTTTTTAACTACTGTTAAGAATTTGGGGATAGTTTTTAACAAAACTCATAGGGCGATCATTTAATAAAAGTAAGTAGAAAGGTATTTGGAGTACTATCACACAGAAAAAAAATCACCTATTTTTAATAGGATTGTCACATGAATTGTTAATTTGAGATTTCACGTAAAGAATCAAAAAATTAAATGGTTTCCTATTAATTTTTCATGTGGTATCATATACAATTATTGTGAAAAACCACATTGAACACTTAACTATAAATAGTATTTATTTGTGTGAAGTAATCTTAGTTTCACAGGATTTCACGTAATTTTCTGAAACCTCATGTACATTTTACACATTAAAACTAACGGAAACCTTATTTTTATTTCAATTTTGGAAGGTAAAGTATGTTAAATTTTTTCTATAAATAGAAATAACCTCTAAAAGATTATTTATCTTGAAATAACTTCTTATTATACTAAATATTAAGCTAATAAATGGTATAGTGAAAGTTTTAACTATTTCTTAATAATAAATTCGATTTACAATAGTTAAAAGTAGTTGTGACGTTACTGAAGATGGATATGATTAATGACGATAAATTGGTAATGGACAATGACGGTGTGTTTAATGGTAACGAAGTGAAAGTGGACGATATTAGTGCGGTAGATTTAGATTATAATAACACTAATTTGAATGAAAGTGAAAAAGTTGGAATTGTGTCGTGCATAATGATACCGTCATTAAAATTTGACCCAGAGGAAATGAATAAAACGCAGAACGTGTTAAAATCGTGGGGATTAAGTGAGGCAACTTGTGAACTAATGCGAGGTTATGGTTACAATACGCTAACCTATTTAGAAGCATTAATGCCCACTGATATAGATGACATTTTTATGAAACTGGATTTTAGTTTTTTTGGAGCGCGTTCGTTACTTAAAAAAAAGTTGTTTGAGTGGAAAGAGGCAAGGGTAAGTTTTAAAATAATAATGTATATTTATAGTTGATTATCTAAAAACTCATATGATATTACTAAAGGGGATCAACACCAAATAGGAAGCTACTGTTTCAATGTCTTATGATGCTTCATCAGCTAAAGTTTTAGATTGCCTTGAAAAAATTTCTGATAGTATTTGCTCAAGTAAAACAGCATCTACACCTACCTGTAGCAGTTCCAATACGATAGTCACATTAAGTCCCAACAGTGACACCGTATCATCTATTTTAGAAAGTACTATTAATGGACGAAATGTGATACATTATTATGAGCAGAACAGCATACTTAATTCAGCCCAACAAAAAAATTTAACGACCTGTTTAGTTGATTTTTACAAGGCTAAAAATCGTAAAATGAGCTACATGGATATGCAACAATGGGCAAATGCCATTGAGAAACGCTTTCCTAATGAAAAATCGGTCAGTTAATTAACTAATTAATTTCTTTAAGCATCTAACATTTTAAGAAATTTTAAACTGCAGGCAACTTACTTTCTTTCTCGAAAGCTGGGGAAAAAAAATCCAACAGGCAAAGTACCCTCTAAATGGAGTAATATTTCGTTAGCGAATGAGTCATCAGTTTCAACGTCACGAACAATTGAGCACTCTCAATGTATAATGAATAGAGGTATGTGAAGTACTAGTTTATTGTGTATTTGTAATCGTATAAGTATAATGTGGTGGGTTGGTGTGGAGTGTGCCTATGTTTGGATCATACAGTTCAGTTAGGTGTTTATCACATAATCTAGTTAAATGATTGTCTATGTTTAAAATATAGAATTTAAATATCATATTTATTGAACTCTCGTTTTTTTTTAGATGAAATGGACGAATTAAAAATTTGGCTTTTCAGTAATATTTCCCCCTGGGAAATGATTATTGAAAACTGGAGGAAGACTACGGCTTTAAGGGTACGGCAGCTACAAGATTTAGAAAAATCTTCATTAGATGAACTCATAAGACAATGGCCTAGATTTAATGATGAAAATGGTTACCAACTCGTAGGTCACATTTCAAAACAATTCGTTTTTCTGTTGGTTTTTGATTTCACTTATTTTCCAGATTGATATTGACTTTCAATTTATGTTTCCTGAGAAATCTAATAATTTACTATCGTCATTTGATAGTTTTGTCATTCAAGTTATGCCTGCTTTTAAGACAGAAATCAAAGACAAGGCTTGTCGGAATTTCCTCAAAATTATTTCTCAAGATGGAATTGATACGAGTAAGTAGATATTTTGATCAAAATTTTAAGAATAAGATAAACTTACGTATTTCAAATGATTTTCAGATTCAACAGATTGCATTACATCTCTATTATTACATGCAATCCTTCACTCTAAAAGACTAAATAAAACTCATAAACCAACAATTTTAGAAGCTCAAGAAGATTTTGTGTTACATGTGACCTCTTTCAACTTGATGCACGAAAAGCTACAAAATGCAAGATGAAAATAGACTAAAAAAAACAAAATTCAACCAAAAATAGTGGTGGTAGGTCCGGAATTATCTAAGCTTGAACATTTTTACGTTTATTTAGATGGGTTAAAATATAAATTAGGATCTTTCAAGAAGTGTCTCGATATAGTTATAAAAATAAGTTTTGTATTTCAATTAGAGTATTCACATATTAGCAAGCAAGTTTGGTCATTTATAGAAAATTATTTTTTTGGTTTAGAATCAGAACCGTTTTCCGAAGTTATTAATTTAATTAATATATTAAAATAACGAAATGTTTGGGTGTATTAAAGCAAGATTGGTCATTGTATGGGTGTTTACAATGACCATTCTTGCTTTAATTTGCTTTATGTGTGAATCTGTTTTTCAAACCATTAATAATTATACCGATCATATAAAAACCATTCATGGAGTTCCTTCCATATATAAATAAATATTGTAAACAAGTAGTGTAAACAAGATAACTGCCGACAAAAGTTCCAAAACATTTATTCATTTCGTAGACATTTAAAAAAGCATTTACCAGAAAAAAATGCAAATAAAAACTTAATTAAATTAGCTTTAAATGACAGTGAAAAAATTAATACAGAACCCACCAAGACAAATTTGCACGTTTTAGAGCATTCAAATGAAGTTCAATTTAAATTCGACTGTTTGTCAGAAATAATAAAATCTGTATTAAAGTTTTCACTTCAACTACACAACCGAATTGAATTTACTCGAAAAGATGTAAAAGAAATTCAAGATTCTGTTACTGAATTAATAACTAAACCTATATCAAGAATTGTAAGCAGTTATTGTTCTAATGAATTTAAAAACCAACTAATTACAAATGATTAATAGCTGAACCATTTAATGAAATTCGAACCGAATATAAATTGATAAAAACATTGCAAAATGAAATATTATATAAAACGCAAACTACATTTGTAATTAGCAATAATCTGTCGGAAGTTGTAGTGAAAGGTATCCTAATCATATGTTCAAATAAAGTGGAAGGTTGTTTACTGAACATGCAATTTCAAATAAAAAAATACTTTGAAACAGGCGACATACTATCTGAAACTCTAGCCAATATGAAAAAATTAAAGCTTTCTCATTATCTTGATAAATGGGTGTTTTTGGAAAAGTGTTTCATTTCAGAATGATAGTATTATTACTCTGCCATTTTTTTTATACTTAGATGATTTTGACGATCCACTTGGGTCTAAGGCAGGTCGGCATTCAATATGTGGAATTTACTACTCCTTCCCAAGGATACCACAGCAACAAACATCCTCACTTAATAACATTTTTGCTGCCGGTTTATAAAATCAAAAGACTTTAGTGAATATGGAAATCGAATGTCTCTTAAATCATTGGTAGAAACCATAAAGATATTAGAAACAGAAGGAATATCGTTGAAAATTAAGGAAAAAAGTTATCAAATACAATTTAAAT
The DNA here is from genome assembly GCA_963932295.1 of Tipula lateralis. Classification (NCBI taxonomy): domain Eukaryota; kingdom Metazoa; phylum Arthropoda; class Insecta; order Diptera; family Tipulidae; genus Tipula; species Tipula lateralis. The sequence continues at coordinate 29,103,937 of OZ010739.1, forward strand.
TAATCCAAGTTATAGGTGATAATCTAGCACTAAATACAGTGCTAAGATATAATAAATCATTTTCCTCAGAATATTTCTGCAAAATCTGTAAAAGGAAAAAGCATCAAACCGAATCTGATGTTTGTGAAATCAGTAGTTCACTTAGGAACCAAATAAATTATGAAGAAGATTTGGTTAAAAATAATCCAAAAAAAACCGGAATTAAAGAAAATTGTATTTTTAATGAATTAAATGATTTCCACGTTACTTCTAATATTGGTAGTGATATTATGCATGATTGGTATTTAGGTATTTGTCGATATGGATTATCTAAAAGTCTTAATTATTTGATTTATGAACAGAAATATTTTTCACTAGAGACATTGAACTATCGAAAGCAGATGTTCAATTATGACGATACATAAATAGGTAACAATAGTAAGCCTATTGAAAGAAAACATATTGATAATGCATCATTTAAAATGAGTGCTTCACAAATGAAAAGTTTTTGTCATTTGATCTTACCTATGATAATAGATTTAGTAATTCCCGGTGATGAGGTTTACAAATATTTAATTCAATCAATCAAAGTTTTGGATTTAATTCTATTACCAAAATATGATGACACTTCCATTGACCAACTGAAGGAAACCATAGAATACCACCATAAACTGTATATAAACTTATTTAAAGACACATTAAAACCAAAATTTCATCTAAGTTTACATTACCCGACTACATATAATAAAACAACTGGGACCTCTTAAGGATCTCTGGTGCTTTCGATTTGAGTCGGAAAATCAAGTACACAAAAAATATGCTGCCGCCATTAATTCAATGGTTCATGTTCCACTTACATTAGGGATAAAAGCAGCTCTACGATTTTCACATAATCTATTTACATCTAATTTTTTTCAAAAAGAAATAGTTTTAGACAAACCGACGTTTACCGATAACATTAAATTAAAAGAATATTTTCCATCACTTAACGTTGTTTGTAATGTAACTGAACTTCCCTGTGAACAGACTGATATTATTAAATTTAGAAGTATAGTCTATAAAATTGGGCATATTTTAACTATTACTTCCGAAAGTAAGTTCCCTCAAGTATTAGAAATAAAAAAAAATTTATAAATAAAAACAAATGCTATTTAGTATGCAAAGAATGGAAGGTCAGTCGATTTTCTGAACATTTTCAATCATATATTATTAATGACATTTCTTGCATAAATCAATCGTATTATCTATATAATATATTGGCCTTTGATGGTCCACCGATTCATTTTTATAATTTATTAAATGAAACTAAAATAATTCGTCTAAAGCGTTTTTTTTAACAATGAATGAAATTAAAAAAGAAATATGTTTTTGTTTATTAAATGTCAATAAATATGAATTAGTTTAAGTAATTATTTTTAGTATATGTAAGAAATTGAAATTTTTAATAAAATGTTTAATATAAGAGCTTCCTGCGTTTATTATTTAAACACATAAAACAATAATAATATTTGTAGTTGTAAGGATTAACTGAAAATTTAAAATTATCATGAGTACATAAAATCAACATGAATCCCTTTAAATTGTACATTACATCTTATTAATTTAATATGATAGGTAAGTAAAAATCACACGGTGACACACTAAAACCATCAGAAATCACCTTGAAAAATAGGTGGTTTTCTTATAAAAACAATGTGCATTCACTTAAGATTTATTTTAAGATTTAGATGATTTCACTTAAATTTTACGTGAAACCACGTTGGCAAACAATTACAAAAATTACGAAATAAATCACACTATTTTAATAGGACAATCTTATGGACTAAAAACCATAGGGAATTCTATTACATTTTCTTCTAAGTTACGTGAATTATTTTTTGTGTGTAAGTTGTTTGTATAAAGTGGTAGGGTTTATGGATAGTCAGTTTAAAAAAAGAATGTTTATGTCATATCTCCTTCCGCATTTTCTTTATTGTGATGTTGTCTTATTTGGTATGTTTCAAGAAAATATGTCTATATCACCCTATACTAGGCTTGTTCTTGGTTGTAGTTTAAATAGTTTTTATGAGTTTCGGATTTGCGCTTTTATTAGAAAGCTACTTAAAACTAAAGAACCAAATTGTTTATTCCAAAAATTATTATTTAGCAGGTCGCATTACGCCAATCTTTGATTGCTGCCTGCTCAAAATTCTTCTAGGTCTTTAAATTCATCTTTTTTTGTTAGAGGTATTTCTCTATGGTATTTCTCTTATATCGTTCCATACAGAATTAGGAGTTTAAAACCTGCCAATACGTTCAAATCGAAGTTTCTTGAATGGCGTGTCTGAATGACAATGTAATAAGTTTCAAGTTAATTGTTGAGTTTGTTTTATATATTGTCTGATCCCTGCTGCTTATCTCATTATAAATGAGCTTGTACTGAAAATGGGATGTGCGTGCATTGTGTTGACTTTTTGCAGTAAAAAAATTTAAGAGGTTTTTATGTCTAATGGAAGTAATAATTTTTTACAAGTTGCTTACATATGCGCTTTTACCTTCTTAATCAAAATTATAAGCAATAAATAAATAAATAAATATGAAATTGAACAAACTTGTTTTCAAATTAAATTTACGTAATCTATGAAATCGGTACGTTATCTGCTTATATTTTTTCAATTTGTTTTGGGCCTCAGAGCTCTCTCATTTCTTTCGCAGTTCGCTTAGCTACGTCCTTCTTTACGCCATTATATATCGTACGACTATAGGTTCGAGTTATGTTGAACTATCAGCACATTGCATAGTTCCTTGGCAGCCTATAGTTCTGCACATGGAAAATGAGGCCCATGAATTATGCACTCCAATAGGGGATCATAGTTGTGTTCATTCACACCACCGATCGTAATCAAATTGTGGAAAATCCCATTTGCATGCTGCCCTTACGCAAACCCAAAACCTCCCACTCCAACTGTCACAGCTTTAACCACTGCGCCATTTGGTCGGTCAAAAGTCTTAATGTCAAGAAATTTAATGTTGAAAATGTTTGAAAATGTTGTACATAATAACATCAGTATAATTTTCTATAAAGAGTGAAAACCGTCAACGCTATTCTAAATACAACTTTCTACAATTCCGTGTATTTTGTTCCTTACTACGATAAAATATTTTGTATGTGTCGTCGATTAATTTTTAATTTTAATTTTCTTCTTTCATGTCATCGATCTCATTGAATTCATCATAAGATGATTTAACACTTTCGTTATGAATTTTATTGCAGTCTTTGGACCAACATTTATTGGAACCAACATATGTTAAGTATATGGATGGTTCGATATTCGATTTTGTACATCTTCTGATGTTTGATTAATACCGCAAAAAATCATAAATCGTCCAAATTTTCGACACGACAATCATGTAGCACAATTCCAAAATACTTCGCTACGATGAAACATTTTTTGTGTTGAATATATAATTTAAAGTAAGAAGAAAAGTGTTTACAAAAACAACAACTCATTCGATAAACTACTAAAGTCGAATTGAAATAAGAAAAACATAAAATCTTCAATGTGTATGTGAGTTCAATTTAACTCTCTTATAAAATTATTTACCGAGATGCATCATTTATCGCGGTTTGTGTTAATTTTACAAATTACTTTATGTATAAGAGATACTAGCGATGTTGGCTTAGTTCATATCGATCCGCCTTTCATCTCATTTAACCACCGAATTCAGAAATATGAATTCGACAAAACTGTGTTCAAGATATTGCTGGGAAAGTACAGAGCTTAACCCGAGAATGAACCTTTATCACATTATTACGGGTTGAACTTATCAATAAAAGCCAATCGAAATTTAAACGCACACATACACACAATAAGATTAACAACATAATCTATACTAATCGTTTCGCCTATAATTAAAATACAACATATCCTATTATGAGATAATTACAAGTTTTCCGGAAAAATCTATATTTACCAAAACGTTTTCATGTACATCACTCTCGATTATGTTGTATGCACATTTGAACATGTATGACGCAACATACTCGTATTCGATACAGTTTCATTCGAAACAATTATAAAAGAAACGAAATTATGAGTTGTTGTAATTTTTCACAACAATAAAATGAATGAAAATGAAAATCAAGTGTGTTAAAGATTTAGTTTATTTTCGCTCTACAGAGAAACCAAAATAGGTAGTTATTGTTTTTATTGTTGCTATGTTGTTGTTATATAACCTTGAAAAGAATTTTCGTCTTAAGTTTGATGCACAATCTTAAATACAGTGAAATTAGGTGTGGATTTGATTATTCAACTGAACTCCAATGTATTGGGCCATAAGGACAAGGTGAAGGTTAAAGATTGATATGACTCACAGTTTCGATTTCAGTGATTTCTTTATAGGAATGGCCGGTATGGTTAGAACAGTGAATTTGACCATTGCCAAATTGTCAATAATGGCCGTATCAATGTACGATTTCAACCAGAACCTTATGTAAGGACCATTGAGACATGGTGTAGGTTATAGATCAACGATCGAACTGATAGTCTAGATTTTAGTATTTGGAATTCAGTGATTAAGTGATTTGTTATTTTGACGATTGCTTAGCGATGACTGCCTTGAATTTCACTGTGACGATTGTTTATGGTTTTGTGGCACCGTAAGTTATAGGTTTTATTGTCTTGTACAAAAAATATTGATATGGTGGAATCGCTTTATTGGTTAAATTAAATCAAGTTGATGTTTATACGTATTTGTGCAATGATCGGCCATTTAACAGTATCGAATTCTAAGGAAAATACTTGTTCAACAACAATTGGTAAAAACTCTTCATCGTCAAAACAGTTTTAAAGATGGAACACCGGGAAGAAGAAAGTACGAGACGATCTTTGAAAACGGGGAAAGCGGGTTATAATAAGAACAGCAATGGCGAAAACTAGTGCTCTCCGATCGTGGTATCTAAATACAAACGAATACCGTTTGCATAAGGGCGAAACGTTGTCGGGGCATGGGTTGCTCTGAATCAAAATGGATGAACGGGGAAGTATTTTACGAATATGTGGTTAGTGTTGTTTTATCACAGCTTAGTTTTTATTTTTAGATGGACATACATACCAGAAAATAAATATTTTATGGCTGATAGTCGAGTGGCCGTAATCGCCTCCATCTGCTTACCATAAATGTCCACGGGGAGAAGGTGAAACAAGAACTCTAGGGCACTTGTATGTGTTGTCCTCAGCGCCCCGCTTATAAGCATGCAGACCGTTCGTTGCACCTTCTCAATCCTTTTCCTGTATGTCACTTTATCAACAGCTGGCCACCACACGCTCACCCCATACATAAGTACAGGTCTTACTACGGAAGTGTATAGCCAGTGTACTAGCTCCGGCGTCAGGCCCCATCTCTTTCCGATGGCGTTCCTACAGGAGTACAAAGCTATATTGGCTTTGTTTACTCTGTTCGCTTCGAGGACCAAGTCCCCCAGGTTATCCGGCGAAACCTGTTTGTCCCGGTCCAAATAGGCTGAGACCAGCCAAAATATACTGCCACCAACCTCTAGGCTGACCGCAGTTACGTCACCATTGCTGTATTGAGGAAGAAGGAACATATTTAAATTATTTTTTCCAAGAATGCAGGATCTGATAATCCCCGAATTTCTTGAGTATAATAAGTTATACCCCTTCATTTTTAGGCCATAGATCCTGTTTGTGTTTATCCAAGGTTCTTGAATAAGGACCACGTCCTCTTCTGATCTAGTCAGTCTGAGGAGTAAGGCGACCGACGCCGCCTTTGAAGGATGTAGGTTAATTTGTAATAAATTTAGCATAACCAAGTTGAGCCTACTTACCTGTTTCACTCCCCGCTACCGCAGGCTAGTTTCTTTCGTTTCCATTGGAGTCGCCGGTGTCTCCCGTCTCCCCCCCCCCCATGGAACTTGTTTCCCCGACGTTTACAGTCCTCTCGTCCCTTGGGTCAGACAGGTCTTCTTCGTCTGACACCAAGGACAGTCGGCTGCCCATCTCCTCTCCAAGTGCGGTCACCTCGGAGAGCTCTATCGATTGGGCTGTCTGTCCTCCAAGTGTGACTGCATCAATTGTGGACGGGCTGCCTTCCTCTCGTGTTTCGGTCTCGTTTTTTTTGTATACTTTGAGAGTAATCGACCCGAAACCGAAGTCGATTACTCCCTTAGTCGCGGCAAGCAGCGCCAGGGACTCCGTGTTGATTATCAAAGTTGATAATCTGGAGCCCCCCTTTGCATCCTCTTGCCTCACGATCTTCCAGTTTCCTGTCGGAAGATCGGGGTTGCTGATTCTGATTATCTCAAGAATCGCTTCTGGGCTAGCCGGTTCGGTTGGTAGCCAGACGCGTGCTCTTGGCCTGCTAGGAATCTCTTCCCTGCTTACAGCCGCCAGCTTCGCGCCTTGCCACACCTCTCCTACCTCCACTACAGCCTTTTTATATAGCTCCACTGATCTGGCATCAGAGCACGCTATAAGTTTAACGCGCCCTTGATGCCAGCCCGCATCTCTGCAGGATGGATGGGGTCCTGGATTTTCTCTCAGGATCCTTAGGAAAACGGAGTTTAGTGCATTGTACACCAAGCTCCATTTTCCAATAGTGATGCTCCCATCTTCATGACTCCTGTCAATGACGACCAGCACCAACAAACGCTCCTTCACAATATCCCTGAAAGGTTTTTGGTCTAGCCTTATTAGGAGGCAAAACCTTGTGAGTTTCCTTCCCCGCCTGCATTTTGGGCCGTTTTGTGTCCACGAACTCCAGCTCATCCTGGGACCGCTGTCTTTTTGACACATGGTCCCACTCTGAGTTTTCGACCGTTTTCTTGGCCCATGTCACGGATTGCTTTTATTCAGCCGTAAGCTGTCCCTCAGGGGTTGCAGCCCACCTGTCTTAAACCCTAAACACCTATTCCTATAGGGCTGCTTCGATTGGTTGACGTTAGTCGAACCTCCCTCAGCAGCCCTTAACTTCCCCTGAGTTCCGCTCGTCCCTGGCTTAGATGCCTTGAATTTGCTTCCCCCTGGTGCCTTTATGGTTTGAGCTCTTACTTTTTGTTTCCGGCCTTTGGAGAGTGCCGGTCTCAGTTGTTTCCGGCCTTTGGAGAGTGCCGGTCTCGGTTTTGTTATTATTGTTTTTGGATTCCATGTTGTTCCCACGAGTATCGGAGAAATATATGGTCCACCTGCGCAGAGATCCGCTTACGCAGGTAAGGCTACTTACAACTGGGGGTCGCCAGGTATCCAGAGGGCTCCGTTTGCAACTGGGCTTTGTAAAATGGGCCCCCAGCCTGGTAGTTTGTTGGCACAGGTCGCGTAACACCGTAAACCAGCCCATCTGCCGTCATTTAGCGTGACCCGCCCCACACCTAGGTCACTTTACCCACTCGGTCTAACGAACGAGGACCCGGAGGCGACGACAATTATGAAGCAACTCTCACATATGTATATACAACAATTTGGCTTATCAATACAAAACATTCTTACGTTAGATTTGAATTTTTTACCCTCAGAAGACACTTTCAGTAGTTATTTTCTCGAAACAACAACGGATTACTGTAGTGACACGATTGTCATTGTTCGCACATGCTTGCTTTTCTTTTCAGTTTTTTCCCGATTAATCAGGGCGAGGAGGGTATCCTATATACCCAATCGTTATCGTCATTAAAAATAATCTGTGTAATGTGCTTGCAAAAAAAAATGAAAAGGAAACCATCATAGACAACCACTGTCGCAACCACTACCCAATAAACTCGCGAATTTCCTTCCTTCCATTATCGACACAATTTAATTTCCCATTTCAACACAATTAGAAACAATATAAGATTCAATTACTGATTTAAACATAATTAATGAATCGCTTAAAAGTGTAAATTACAAATTTCAATTCATTCTGTTTAATTAAAAAAAAATAAAATAAGAAAAAAAAAATATATTTTTATACATGTTTATATGTGTTGTATATAAAAGGTAAAGTATCGTTAAAGGTTCTACAGTTGATCCGATTTGGTCGGACGGTCGGACCGATTTCGTTGGAAATCGGATAGTGTGTATGCATGTTGGTCCGATAAAATTTAGTTGGATATGTCGGATGGAAATTCCATCCGACCGTCCGACCAACCAAATAAATCGGATGGTGTGTACTGTTGTTGGACGATTTTAAGTCAGTTGTGTGTGAAATTTTGAAGAATAAACAAGAGCCGTGTTTTATTGGTATTATTAAAACACAAACCCATATATTTTATTCATTCCGGAATAATTTTATTCACCGCCCACCGGGTTCTAATCCTGATAGGGGCAGGATGCAAAAGCGATTTTTCACTATGAAATTACGATCTGTGGTGTGAATAAACACAACTATGACCCCCTGTTGGAGTGCAGAACTTATGAGCCGACCCATCTTCAGCATGCAATTTGCAGATGGTTAGGAAAATCAGACCTATAGCCGTATGTCCTCGAACTGGAGGTAATGGTGTAAGACCGAACGTAAATAAGCGAACCGCGAACAAGTAAGGAATGCCTTGAGCTCCACAACAGATAAGAGATTAGATTAAAAAAATAATAATAATAAAAAAATTAGATAAGTGAAAATTTTACCAAAAATTAACTCACCCGATGTCCAGAGCTCTGTGACTAAAGGAGTTAACTGAAAATAACAATATTAATCAGCGGTTGAATACCGTTTCCAGGTAACCGCACCAGATTACGGTTGACCTGAGTACCACTTTGATCAGTGATCACTATTCTAGGATTAGAAAATTAAATATAAATTAACAAATGAGAAAAAAAAATTAGAAAAATTTAAGATTTGAATTATTATTATTTTTTTCACGAGAATTATTACTTAGAGCTTTTGCCTAGAGTTATATAACTTTCCGAACTGAATATATATTTATTTTTCATTTTGAATTATTCACTGTTATTATTCATCCCCACATTATTGGTGGCGATTCACTATCAGTTAAGTGGGATAGTCACTTCGTATTTCCAGATCCAGCCACCGTAATGTATCAATTTACATCCACAACTTTTAACTCCATCGATAATCCAATAGCATGGAATTCCGATTATATACAGTTAATCTAAGAATCCAGCAACTAACACAAAAAAAAGAGAAAGATTAGGAAATATATGTACCTACTTAAGCGTCGTGTCAGTTGAAAACAGGTGCTTTGGTTGTTCATCTTAGTCTCGTTCTGCTCGTAATAAAAGATTATAATTCCCGATAATTTTCGTTGTCTATTGTTGTGATTGAATTTTATTGTTTTTTTCTGAGTTATTAAGTGCAGTGACTACTTTATGGTATAATAACCATATTCGAAAAGAAATGGTGGGTGGGAAATTATTTGTGTACTCGAAATAATTTCAAACGACTAATAACAGTCATTAAGGCGATTTTATTTATCAAGATACAATTTTGTTATTAGTGTTATCAGTACAAGAAATGTTGATTTACAAAAAGGTAAAATGTGTCTCCGCTACAAAAACACCATTAAAAAATTTTTAGTCAAAATTTATATGAAAAGTACCAATGTATACCAGGCGAGCATAAAATCAGAGAAATAAATTGTCTAATCCACATTTAGGCGTAAATGAAACATTTCATGAAATATTTTATATACCACGCCTACTTAAGGGGAAATATAATGAGAATGAATTATATATCTCCTTAAGAAGGGGAAACCGTTTTTATAATTGTTGGAATTTTGCGCTTGAGTGGATTAAAAATATAAAAAGAAATCCTTCTTTCATTTTCTGTTCGTCTTGTATAACTTGGTATTAAAACACAAATGTTGACTAACAATGTTGTTGTTGTAGCGATGAGAAGACATTTTAAATACATTTTATAGGGAGGAATGCATTTTTATTAATCGCGATATTGGCGTCAGGTTCGAATCGATAGTTAAATGTTTCAGTTTTTAAACTCTCTTGGGACCACCCAGTCCTTACTTACCTCTACAAGAACCAGCGTCGTCTCAAGCTCTTAACCTTGATCACAAAGATATATGTACTATTTACCGGTTATGGTAAATATTTAACCTTATTCAACATGTCGATAAGTACAGATTTGCGAACGATGTTTTGGAACTGGGTTTTCAATACATCAAGTTTTAAAGATCAGACGCTGAAGTTTTGATTCTCTTGTGTATTTGTCTTGTTGTTGCTTCACCATTCCAGTATATTTATCCTCTGCTTTGTATGAATTATCCCGATTGCAGATGAAGCTCACAAATCGTATTGATTCGATAATACTCGAAAATCGACAATGTTCGAGAAGCTCTGTCTGAAAAATCTGCTGGGTCTGATGATCTTGATGAGTTATATAGCTCTGGAAAGTAGACGGTCAAGATAATTTCAGAATTCGATTAGTCATGATTTTGAATCAATGAGATGGCGCACGAATCGAATTTAAAAATTTATACTTAAACACAAGATAATCTTCGCTCATCTCAAATGTCCCTTGAAGTTCAACCGAACTTTTTTGAGAGTTCATAAGACTTCCTTCTTTCCTGTTGATGTTGTGACATCTATTTCATAAACCTTGCTTTGTAGTTGTTACTGTTCTGGATGGTGTATATGTTTTTTTTATATTTAGCTTTAATTTGGTGCAGGACGGACTTTACGACAGTCCTAGCTCCTTGTAACTGTCAGAGCTCCTGCACCCGACGCGCTCCTTATAGTAAAGGTTGATAGCTGCCTTAAACTTGTGGATTTTATACTCCAACGGAAACTGAAAACCGGATAACGAATTCCACTTCCTGGATGTTCGATGAATGAATTCGCGTTTTGTACCTTCAGTTATAGGTTCCAACAGCTTCACCGTAAACCTATGCGCATTGATCGTTCCTCGTGTTACCCGCCCTGGCGTAACTAATGTGGTATTTTCTTCTTTAATTTTGCAGAACATTTACCAATTATTAATCTATAGAACACGCATAGTTCTGCAACATCTCTGCGGTGTTGTAGACTGTCTAGATCTTTCGTAAGTCTGGGGTTTCGTATTATTCGGATGGCACCCCGCTGAACTCTATCCAGCAACTGGAGAGCAGTGCCATAGGCTCCACCCCAAACCTGTTAGCAATATTCTATACACGGTCTTACAAAGATTTTATATATCTGGAGAACCTGATGCGATCTAAAAAACCGTCTGCATATATTGAGGAACCCGAGTTTACGTGAAGCTGATTTGGCCAATGCGATAATGTGTTCATTCCATTTTAAATTGCTGGTAATCTGAACACCAAGCAGTCGAATTGAGTCACAACCCACGAGAACGTGTCCTTTTATCACAAAAGGGTATTTGTTGCGACTTCTTTTACGCGAGAACGTGCATATTTGTGTTTTTGTCTCGTTAAATTTGACCTGATTTTTAACTCCCCACTCAAATATTGTACTCAAATCGGAATTAAGCGAAGTGACAACTTCCAGCCGTTTACCGTTTAACTATGAAGGAGTAGGCTCTACCTCGAATGAAATAGAAGAGTGCAATGTTGCATCATCGGCAAAACTGTGAATAGGGTTCACAGTGCTATCCAACAAGTCATTAATGTATAACAAAAACAAAGTTGGTGACAAAACTGATCCCTGAGGGACTCTGGCATTTGGGAAGTGTGTCGTTGATGATCTCCGATTTAGCACAACGTTGATTTTTCGGTCTTTGCTGTTGGTGAAGGTGTTCAACCGAGCTCGAAACCCATCAATTATCGGGGTTGACGTACTGAGTGTCGTCGAAGATGATGACGCTCCGATGAACACGGAGGGATAAAAATATATTCGCCCAAAACAAACAAGGCTAACCTCAATGGAATAAGGAATGCAAACTGTTCTATTTTAGAACTTGAACTTTGAGTCCTATTTTTTAGGTGTTGGTGCGTTTTATCGTTAATATGTAATTTCATACTTAACAGATTACGTGGCAATAAGTTTTATTCGAGAGGCTCAGTTTTTATTCGAGAGGAATCCTAAATTTGATTTTTGAAAATTGATTTAAATAATCAAGATATATGAAGTAGTGACAGGGAATCACAAAGATGACAAACACTATACCACTACTAAAAGCACCACTATAACGTGTAGATGCCACAACTGTCAACAGTCAATGTCTGGTAAAATGTTGTCAAGGAAAGCATAAGTTGGAGAACTTCAAATAATTCAAGTTGATGCCACCAACACTAGACAGAAAAAAACTGGTCAGCGAAACAAATCCTGTGTTCACTATTTAACCCAACATCCCAGATCACATCAAAACATCAAAAAATACATGAACATTCACAATACGCTATATTGTATGTCAAGGCCATCACCACACTCTTCAAGCACAGGAAAACTCACAACCATGAGTCTATAATCATGTCACAAGCCACACCCATTTTATCGAAGGAAACTAATATTCTAAACATCAAGAAGATTTGCATTCCAGATTCGAGGCCACCTTAAGGTTAGATGTCGAAACCTTGATATTAAATAAACTTGCTCAACAACTATCTGAAGCTAATATTGATTCTGGAGCAACATAAAATAAGTCGATCCATACTACAATAAACCCCAACCAATTGATATTATACTTGGCGCAGACTTCTTTCTATTGGTGTAAAAGTAAGCATCAAGAACCAATGGTACAGAACACAGAGTTTGGATAGATCATTATCGGCAGCAAGTGAGAATAGCCATGACGACAGCAAAATCGATCGAGGAACAAAAACTATTTGAAGGCGTTGATAGCACGCCTGACAAAAGAAGCCGCCCGGAAGAAGATCAAATCGAAGAAGCATTCCAAACAACATTGAAACTACATGATGATGGACGCTTTATATAGTAAATATTCCATTTAAAACCAATCAAGTCAAGCTTGTAAAGTGTAGGAGAAAAGCATCAGCCAGACTTCTGCAGATCGAGAAAAGATTTATCAAAGATGCAGAATACAAGCAATTATATCGACAATTTATGCAAGAATATATCGATCTAAACCTCATAGAGTTAACCAGAAGATGAACTCGAAGAAAATATATACTTCATATACAAACCTCACCACAACCAAACTTGAGAGTTTGAACAACTTGATGTCACATGGTTCAGTGGGTAGTTGTGTTATGGGTCTATATCGTCACTTGAAAGAACACGTAGTGGTCTGTAGTTCAGCATTGCTTCGATCTCAGTTAGTAGCGTTGACATTTCTTCAACAGTGAGAATATGTTCATTGGTAACTCTTCTCAAGTGATGCCTCGCACTTTTGGCTGTAGTTTCTCATAAACGTGTGGAGTGCTGCGCTCCAATAAAATATGTGCCATTGTCACTGAGAATTTCGTTTGGTATTCCTCTGCGCGCGATAGTTCTTCGAAGATCACCAATATAGGCATCGGTGGTAAGATCAGATACCAGCTCAATGTGCACAGTCTTTTTGGCGATACATACAAAAATGCACATAAACCTTTATATGTTTTTCGATCTCACGCTTTGGTCAAGTGGATTTGAAGTGGACTCGCATAGTCTTCACTTACTATATAAAATGAGCTTATTAGTTGCACTCTTTGGGGTGGAAGATTTCTGATAAATTGTTTGAGTTCCTTGGCTGCATACTTTGTACATTTCAAACAACCACGAACTACTTTACGAATTAAATTTGTGGCACCTTACATCTAATATTTGTCATCGTAACGATGCCATCATAAGTGTTGGTCCAGCATGAAGGTGACGTAATATTACAGCGACCAACACGTGCTAGGTGGGTTTGCTCAATCGAATGGGGGGTTACTTTTCGCCATAAGTTGAGACACACACAAAAACACTTACGTGTTGCTAAATTTGTTACGGAAAAGAAAACTGAATGGACGTAAAAGAAAGATGACAACCACTTCACACTCCTCAACCTCCATAGTCACATCACCAAACGAATATCAGGGTGGATTAAATATTTTATCGTTTTATGTCAGATTGAATCCAACTCATTGTAACAGCACAATTTCGTTTTTGTCACTGCAAGCCTATGACAACGAAACTGGAAATTTAGATGCTTAAGACGAATATCTTTTGCATGAAATACTCCTAGATTCTTGTTCGAATGATCACTTATTTCTTAGTTAACTGTCCCAGTTCTTTTTGTTATTGTGCCCTTTATAAACTGTGGTGCAAATTTAGCGCAAAATTTCTTTTCTGCATTGCTCTGTGGATGTATTCTCACATAGACAGACTAACCAATGATAAATTCTACCGGGCGAGTTCTTAAATTGTACCTCTGAGCGCTTTTCTGATATGATTTGGCGATATTTTGTTTAAATTTATCATGAACTAATGCTGGTCGAGCTGGTAGGGGTAGCATTACCTCACCTTCCGAGATATTTCCTAATTGCCTTAGAACTTCGTAATGATTGCCATGGTTTATCCGGTGATACCCAAACAAAAGGTAGTGTGGCTAGTGTTGGACTGTTGCATGAACTACATTTCGAAAAGCTGCGCTGATTTCTGGTATGTATTTATCCCATGTGTTATGCGTATCTGATATATAAGCTCTAATTGCAGATATGATGGAACGGTTCACCCTTTCATAGGCGTTTGATTGAGGAGAATAAACGGCAGTCATAGAGTCAATTATTCAAAATTGCTGGAGAAGTTCCTTAAATTCAGCATTCTGAAATTGAGAACCGTTGTCCAAATGGTACTTCGAACATACAAAACAACGGTTTTACCTTGGGTCGATCGTGGATTTCATTAGCCATTTTAAACTAGCGTGATCTGTGATCAGAGTAAAGTCGTGGCCTTCAACATACGCCCTGAATTTTTTTATGGCTAATATCGCAGCTAAACATTCTAATTCCGTGATGGAATAGTTTTTTTGTGCTTTGTTTAGTTTTTGCGACATATTAGATATCGGCGTCTCATTTCCTTCGAAATCTTTTTGAAAAAGCACGTATTATTTCATCTATATCGGTTTGTAAAGGGGTTTGGACTACTGAAACTAATTTGGATAATAACAACGCGCCACACAATTTCAAGCGAGGAATGGAACTTTGTTTGTGTTGTAAAAAAATCACATTAGAAAGGTACATTTGTGTGTATGTACCTTTCTAATGTGATATTTTTTAGAAGTGGTATAAGCTGTTTCGTATTATGTTGCCGACTAATTGATACATTGTTTGGTAAATCATCATCCCAGCCTATATTTTCTGACCACACGGATTGCATGAATAATTATTGCATGAATAACAATCCTAGTAGGTCAAATAATCGACTAGCCTCTGACAAGATTCCACGTTTGGTGCTGAATTAAATTTACTTGGAATTGAAAATAGTCCGTTTTCGGGTTCCAATGTAATCCCAAAACCTTTACACAGTTGGATTCTTCGATTTCCAAATTATTTTGTTTCAAACCAAGGATAACCTCGTCAGAGGTATCTTTCAGACGACGAACAGTTGTACTGGCGGCTGACCTCACTGAAGGCTGCGATACGAACGATTTGATAAATGCATAGATTGTGAGTTTCTTTCGGTCGTAGCGATCCCTCGATTTTTTTTAATGCTTCTATGTAGTTTGCATCGGTAATACTAAAATATTTTAGGATATTGGAGCTTCCGTGACTGTGTTAACCTTTGATTGTCGTAAATGGTGGAACAGAAAAAGTCGTAAAATGACTGCCAGTCGGTGTTTTCGCCCGTGAAGCTCGGAATTGCTATTATTTGTAATTTTACGTGCATGTGTCTATTTGACATCGAAGCTTCTTGCATAGTGGTATCATTGAGAGATATTGGTGGTTCCATTCTCGTTCGCAAAGCAAGAATTAAGCCTGCTACTTCCGTTTAATAGGTTTCTTCAAATTCGGTGTCCAGCCGCATACATTAGCAAATTCATTTAATAAGATCTCTACTTACAATAAAATCAAGCGTATGGTTATTACAGATATTGCTGAGTAAATAAAGAGTTTTACATGCAGATGAACTTTTATCACATCAGCAACGGTTGAATTTAACATTTACCTGTCATCTATTTACTGAGATGGACGCAACCGGATTAATTTCAATAGAAGACTGGAAACCTTCACTGTCGTTTGGGTGGAGAAAAATGATGAAAAATTGGACGGATGTGAAGTCATCCCGAAAAACGTCTTTTCATAATATGTCTGCTAAATATAAAAATACTCACGTGATTTTACTGACAGCACGAAAAAAAAAGCAAAACCTGCGTAACACGGAAGCTAAGCCCGAAAAATGATTGGTTTTAAATAAATAATATGTACATAATAGATAATTATTGATTAATTATGTTTATAATAAATAAAAAAATAATGTAAATAATCCTATCGAAAAGTTTTTTATTTGTGCAAAAGTTGTTCAACTTGATTGGTGATAATCATAGAAATAAAATTAGTAGATATCTTAATAAACTGTATACGTATGTAAGAAGTACCCATTTATTAATCGCTGTATAAAAATTCACAGAGATTGATCTGTACAACGGGAAGCGGTTCGTCAATGGTGAATGCCACATCGTTCTCAAACACTAATCGCTATATCAACGCGATAGCCAGAAGGGTGTTTTACAGGGTGTGGCGTATATGCGATTGGACGTATGTATGATGTACCCATTTATTAATTTATTAATTAATTTCCTATCACTGATATGGTGAGTTCAAGTCACAATATTGACTCCATTGGAGGCTGGCTTAGATCTTATAAAATATACCTCGAGTGAAATTTAAAAAAAGGCCTATATTTAAGTGTGTGAAGTTATCCCAGGATCTCATCCCAGAAAAAAATAAAATGTTCATCAGGTAATACTAATTTCATCCCATCCCAAGATTTTTCAAAATCATCCCAGAAAATTGTGTATTTGTTCAAAATCGGGAAATAAGTACTCAAGATCGAACAAGTTTCTACCTTCTATAAAAAAAAACTTACAAATAATAATCAATGAGATTTTCAATCCAGATCAAAGTCTGTGTGGAAAATAATTTATTATATCCAAAAGTATAATTATTTTTAATCTATCTTAAAACTTATATGAGTTAAAAACGATCTCATGTGAAATCGAATTGATATTATGTCCACTAACTACCAGCAAAACGACAACACCAGCCGTATGTTGAGATTAGTGCTATTAGCCAATATGTACATGGCCCAACTTGTTAGTAAATAATACAAAAAAAACGAAACATATAATTTGTACCGAATCAAATGGAACTATTCATGTTCCGCATGACCTTTGGAGTACCATAATAGATCACCAGAAGAAAATATTAATTAAAAGATTATGTCCAAGTGTAAAAGCTACTATTTTGCTATAAAAAACCGGCTGCTTAATAAACATAAAATTTATAGATTACGGAAAACATTCTGTTAGCATTCGGGCATATTGCGGCCATTAAAACTGTAAAATATACAAATTGAAAAATAACAACTTGTTAGTTGGAGATTTTGAAGTTTATAGTTCGAGGAGTACAATGTGTCACGAGTCACTAAAAACACGTCAAATTAGGGGGTCCGAAAGAGAACAACTAAAACATAAACTTACATTAGACAAAACTGCAGAACAAATGTACGAGACGATGGTGACAAAGAAAATACAGAATTTCTTCGTACATTTAACACAACCAGGGTTAAATCATTAAGTGCTATCCGGAAAGTACGTTCAGAGTCATTACAGTCTAATGATAATAATGCCGATGATATAGTTGATTTAATTGAAGAAGTAACCTACAACGCTGGAACCCTTCAATTTTTATCAATTAAGCCATTTTGTGTGATTACTCACACAGATGTTCAGTATAAAATGCTGGATATTCTTCTACATTGCCAACGTCAGCATGTATTTTATACTATACACTCGTCGTACAAGTCAAAGTAAATGACGAAGAATCGAATGATCCATTTCCCTTGTGAGATATGGTGAGCTCACGCCACAATATGGATACCATTGCGAGTTGGTTGTCATCATATAGGAATGAGGTAGTAAACCGAATAAAAGCTTGGCCACCATTTCATAGCATTGTTACTGATTTAAATTTTGCTCAAATAAATGCCATTCTAGTAGCATTTAATAGGATGGATATAATTCAATATCTAGATACACTGTACAAATCAATTAACAACCCTATGATTTCAAAAGATTTGGTTCTAATTTATTTATGCGTTTCTCATCTAATGCACTGTATGGCAGCTGATATAAATAAATACTTTTCAAAAAATTGTAATACAAAACTTTTGAAAGAGATTGTCGCTGCGCTATATATGATAAGTAGTTATGAAGAATTGAAAGAAGTTTGGCGAAACTTTTCAATTATTCAGCAGAATAAACACCTTACACCGTTTGTGTACAAAGCAATCGAAAATTTAGTGAACCTTTCTAAAGATTATAAGATAAGCGTTATCATCGAAAATAATAATTCAGAAGTAGAATCCAACTGTAACTCGATAAAATATGAATCGTGCAATAGGAAATTCAATGAATCTTGTATTAACAGAGCCGATTTTATGAGGACCTTCAAAACATTTCAAAAACCTGTTTAAAACAATCTTTGTTTAACAATCCAATAAATATGTATTATAATCCAGAATTCATGACAATGTTCTTAAAAAAATATTTGACCTTTTTACCACTATGGTCAAATATTTTTCATGAAAAAAACTAGAAGCAATGGTCCAGTTGAAAATTATTTCGCTACCATTAAAAGACGTATGAAGCAATCAAAGACTCTTGGTAATCTACCAAGAGCAAAACCTTTTAGATTTTTTAAAGAACTTGCAACCAGAAATCAATACGTGTTGAAAAGAAAGTTAAATAATATTCCCAAGAAATTTAAAACAGATAAAACCAAAGTAGAAAAGAAATCGGGAAGACAAGGTGATGTAACTGAAAAACAATTCAGCGGGATTTTAAAAGAAGAAGAAAATTGGAAGGGGCAAGTTAAAACAAAACAGAGCAATTTCAAACTTAACACAATAAACAAAATCAATAATCTGAATAATGAAAATAAAACAGGAGCCATCATTGAATGCATTTCAGCTCAAAAAAGAAAAATATACGACACACCTAAAACTACTTTATGTGGAAAAAGAAACAGAATGTTTCAAAGTTTAAAAAACTGTTCCAAAACTAATCAAAATTATTATTTTACATGCGCTTTTGATTCGTTTATGCAGTGCATGCAGAACGTTGATATCACGAATTTCGCCAACCAACATAATGTCTTCATGCTTTAACAACGAGAAAAATGTTATTGGCCAACGCTAAGCGTTACAGTATATAAGCTAAACTATATGGATTAACTTGGGATTGCACTGCAAATATCACAAAAATCTCAACATATTTCTGATTTTCTGCAAGGAGTTAAACTATGGAAGCGTCATAGCACAGGCGCAATGTAAATTGTGTCACAAAACGGAAAATGATATTTATCAATATATTCCAGTAAGTTTAGAAAAATTGGAGCAACTAGGTATAACTAAACTAAACGAATGTTTAAAGGAACCTGATACATTATATTGCCTTTGTGGAACAGAAAAAACTATATGTGAAATATCAACAAATGATGTAATATTTGTTTATGTAGAAACAGTTAAAACCGAAGAAATCACGGTCTCCAGCTTACCAGCAAAATTGAATTAATTCAAACAAGAGTTTAATCTAAACAGTTTTATAAGTAATCTCAAATCACCCAAGCACGTAAGCTATTTAAAAAGAAACGATCATTGGGAAAAGTATGATGACTTGATGGAGAACGCAATTAAAATTAAATTTCCACATACCTTAAGAGTGTCCCCTCATT
The DNA here is from genome assembly GCA_963932295.1 of Tipula lateralis. Taxonomy (NCBI): domain Eukaryota; kingdom Metazoa; phylum Arthropoda; class Insecta; order Diptera; family Tipulidae; genus Tipula; species Tipula lateralis. The sequence goes on from OZ010739.1 coordinate 29,123,669, forward strand.
AACTAATCTACACAAACAATAAGGAAACCATATCACAAGTTTAACTTGATAAAATTGAATTGACTAAATATTACCTATCAGGTTCAAAACCAATTCCATATATAACTATATATATATATATATATATATATATATATATATATATATATATATATATATATATATATATATATATATATATATATATATATATATATATTATATATATATATATGTCGAGAACGACACTCGTGGTTCTTAGGAACCATCAATATAAATCTTTATTATATAAAAAAAACATGTTATGGGCCATGTACATATTGGCCAATAGCACTAGTCTCAACATACGGCTGGTGTTGTTGTTTTGCTGGTAGTTAGTGGACATAATATCAATTCGATTTCACATGAGATCGTTTTTAACTCATATAAGTTTTAACACGGATTAAAAACATGGATAATAAATTATTTTCCACACAGACTTTGATCTGGATTGAAAATCTCATTGATTATGATTTGTAAGTTTTTCTTTATAGAAGGTAGAAACTTGTTCGATCTTGAGTACTTATTTCCCGATTTTGAACAAATACACAATTTTCTGAGATGATTTTGAAAAACCTTGGGATGGGATGAAATTAGAATTACCTGATGAACATTTTATTTTTTTCTGGGATGAGATCCTGGGATAACTTCACACACTTCTATATTTAATTCAGTTGTGATTGACTTTTCGTTTGCTGAATTGAATTCAGTACTTAATTCATTTAACATGGATTATTCAGTATGGATATTATTCAGTATCTAACAACTACTCATAATTGGGTAAATAATATTTCTTCTAACAAAACAGAGAGTCAATAGTAAATGTAGTTTAATGTTGCGGCCACCTATCCCACACCATGGCACAGAATATCAATACTCATTTTTCAAAATATCCGTCAAATTCAAAAATAATGAAGGAAGTTATTGCTTCGGTATTCATGATAACAAACTATGACACTGTTAAGCAATTATGGAAAGAACTGACAGTAGTTTTAAGATCTGAATTCATTACTCAGAAAGTTCAAAATTTATTTATTAACTTAACAAAATTAACCATAGAGAGCGATTTCAATTTTGATTTGGAGCCTAAACCACAACTTTCTAGAAAACCCAATGATAGTACGAGCCCAATATATATACAAAGTCCCTTCTTTCAAGATTTTAAAAATATTATGGACGAGGTGTGCATAAATGCAGACAGCTCTACATTGGTGTGCTTAACAGTTTTTACAATAAAAATTTTCAGGACTTATTTTTGAAAAAATACATGACTTATTTGCCATTATGGGCAGACATTGTAAGTGATGGTATGAGACATAGTAACAGTCATGTGGAAAATTACTTCACCACTGTAAAACGCATATTTAAAACGGCAGTCAATATTGGAAAAATACCGACAAAAATTGGACGTTTCACAAGAAGTATTCATGATCGCAATATTGCTTTTCAACGACAACTCGTGTCTGGTATCCCAAAAAATGTTGTTAAGCCAAAACAAAATGAACTAACCGTATTACTTAACCGCTTATATACTGTAACGCTAAGCGTTACAGTATATAAGCTAAACTATATGGATTAACTTGGGATTGCACTGCAAATATCACAAAAATCTCAACATATTTCTGATTTTCTGCAAGGAGTTAAACTATGGAAGCGTCATAGCACAGGCGCAATGTAAATTGTGTCACAAAACGGAAAATGATATTTATCAATATATTCCAGTAAGTTTAGAAAAATTGGAGCAACTAGGTATAACTAAACTAAACGAATGTTTAAAGGAACCTGATACATTATATTGCCTTTGTGGAACAGAAAAAACTATATGTGAAATATCAACAAATGATGTAATATTTGTTTATGTAGAAACAGTTAAAACCGAAGAAATCACGGTCTCCAGCTTACCAGCAAAATTGAATTAATTCAAACAAGAGTTTAATCTAAACAGTTTTATAAGTAATCTCAAATCACCCAAGCACGTAAGCTATTTAAAAAGAAACGATCATTGGGAAAAGTATGATGACTTGATGGAGAACGCAATTAAAATTAAATTTCCACATACCTTAAGAGTGTCCCCTCATTAACTAATCTACACAAACAATAAGGAAACCATATCACAAGTTTAACTTGATAAAATTGAATTGACTAAATATTACCTATCAGGTTCAAAACCAATTCCATATATAACTATATATATATATATATATATATATATATATATATATATATATATATATATATATATATATATATATATATATATATTATATATATATATATGTCGAGAACGACACTCGTGGTTCTTAGGAACCATCAATATAAATCTTTATTATATAAAAAAAACATGTTATGGGCCATGTACATATTGGCCAATAGCACTAGTCTCAACATACGGCTGGTGTTGTTGTTTTGCTGGTAGTTAGTGGACATAATATCAATTCGATTTCACATGAGATCGTTTTTAACTCATATAAGTTTTAACATGGATTAAAAACATGGATAATAAATTATTTTCCACACAGACTTTGATCTGGATTGAAAATCTCATTGATTATGATTTGTAAGTTTTTCTTTATAGAAGGTAGAAACTTGTTCGATCTTGAGTACTTATTTCCCGATTTTGAACAAATACACAATTTTCTGAGATGATTTTGAAAAACCTTGGGATGGGATGAAATTAGAATTACCTGATGAACATTTTATTTTTTTCTGGGATGAGATCCTGGGATAACTTCACACACTTCTATATTTAATTCAGTTGTGATTGACTTTTCGTTTGCTGAATTGAATTCAGTACTTAATTCATTTAACATGGATTATTCAGTATGGATATTATTCAGTATCTAACAACTACTCATAATTGGGTAAATAATATTTCTTCTAACAAAACAGAGAGTCAATAGTAAATGTAGTTTAATGTTGCGGCCACCTATCCCACACCATGGCACAGAATATCAATACTCATTTTTCAAAATATCCGTCAAATTCAAAAATAATGAAGGAAGTTATTGCTTCGGTATTCATGATAACAAACTATGACACTGTTAAGCAATTATGGAAAGAACTGACAGTAGTTTTAAGATCTGAATTCATTACTCAGAAAGTTCAAAATTTATTTATTAACTTAACAAAATTAACCATAGAGAGCGATTTCAATTTTGATTTGGAGCCTAAACCACAACTTTCTAGAAAACCCAATGATAGTACGAGCCCAATATATATACAAAGTCCCTTCTTTCAAGATTTTAAAAATATTATGGACGAGGTGTGCATAAATGCAGACAGCTCTACATTGGTGTGCTTAACAGTTTTTACAATAAAAATTTTCAGGACTTATTTTTGAAAAAATACATGACTTATTTGCCATTATGGGCAGACATTGTAAGTGATGGTATGAGACATAGTAACAGTCATGTGGAAAATTACTTCGCCACTGTAAAACGCATATTTAAAACGGCAGTCAATATTGGAAAAATACCGACAAAAATTGGACGTTTCACAAGAAGTATTCATGATCGCAATATTGCTTTTCAACGACAACTCGTGTCTGGTATCCCAAAAAATGTTGTTAAGCCAAAACAAAATGAACTAACCGTATTACTTAACCGCTTATATACTGTAACGCTAAGCGTTACAGTATATAAGCTAAACTATATGGATTAACTTGGGATTGCACTGCAAATATCACAAAAATCTCAACATATTTCTGATTTTCTGCAAGGAGTTAAACTATGGAAGCGTCATAGCACAGGCGCAATGTAAATTGTGTCACAAAACGGAAAATGATATTTATCAATATATTCCAGTAAGTTTAGAAAAATTGGAGCAACTAGGTATAACTAAACTAAACGAATGTTTAAAGGAACCTGATACATTATATTGCCTTTGTGGAACAGAAAAAACTATATGTGAAATATCAACAAATGATGTAATATTTGTTTATGTAGAAACAGTTAAAACCGAAGAAATCACGGTCTCCAGCTTACCAGCAAAATTGAATTAATTCAAACAAGAGTTTAATCTAAACAGTTTTATAAGTAATCTCAAATCACCCAAGCACGTAAGCTATTTAAAAAGAAACGATCATTGGGAAAAGTATGATGACTTGATGGAGAACGCAATTAAAATTAAATTTCCACATACCTTAAGAGTGTCCCCTCATTAACTAATCTACACAAACAATAAGGAAACCATATCACAAGTTTAACTTGATAAAATTGAATTGACTAAATATTACCTATCAGGTTCAAAACCAATTCCATATATAACTATATATATATATATATATATATATATATATATATATATATATATATATATATATATATATATTATATATATATATATGTCGAGAACGACACTCGTGGTTCTTAGGAACCATCAATATAAATCTTTATTATATAAAAAAAACATGTTATGGGCCATGTACATATTGGCCAATAGCACTAGTCTCAACATACGGCTGGTGTTGTTGTTTTGCTGGTAGTTAGTGGACATAATATCAATTCGATTTCACATGAGATCGTTTTTAACTCATATAAGTTTTAACATGGATTAAAAACATGGATAATAAATTATTTTCCACACAGACTTTGATCTGGATTGAAAATCTCATTGATTATGATTTGTAAGTTTTTCTTTATAGAAGGTAGAAACTTGTTCGATCTTGAGTACTTATTTCCCGATTTTGAACAAATACACAATTTTCTGAGATGATTTTGAAAAACCTTGGGATGGGATGAAATTAGAATTACCTGATGAACATTTTATTTTTTTCTGGGATGAGATCCTGGGATAACTTCACACACTTCTATATTTAATTCAGTTGTGATTGACTTTTCGTTTGCTGAATTGAATTCAGTACTTAATTCATTTAACATGGATTATTCAGTATGGATATTATTCAGTATCTAACAACTACTCATAATTGGGTAAATAATATTTCTTCTAACAAAACAGAGAGTCAATAGTAAATGTAGTTTTATGTTGCGGCCACCTATCCCACACCATGGCACAGAATATCAATACTCATTTTTCAAAATATCCGTCAAATTCAAAAATAATGAAGGAAGTTATTGCTTCGGTATTCATGATAACAAACTATGACACTGTTAAGCAATTATGGAAAGAACTGACAGTAGTTTTAAGATCTGAATTCATTACTCAGAAAGTTCAAAATTTATTTATTAACTTAACAAAATTAACCATAGAGAGCGATTTCAATTTTGATTTGGAGCCTAAACCACAACTTTCTAGAAAACCCAATGATAGTACGAGCCCAATATATATACAAAGTCCCTTCTTTCAAGATTTTAAAAATATTATGGACGAGGTGTGCATAAATTCAGACAGCTCTACAAACGTTGGTGGGCTTAACAGTTTTTACAATAAAAATTTTCAGGACTTATTTTTGAAAAAATACATGACTTATTTGCCATTATGGGCAGACATTGTAAGTGATGGTATGAGACATAGTAACAGTCATGTGGAAAATTACTTCGCCACTGTAAAACGCAGATTTAAAACGGCAGTCAATATTGGAAAAATACCGACAAAAATTGGACGTTTCACAAGAAGTATTCATGATCGCAATATTGCTATTCAACGACAACTCGTGTCTGGTATCCCAAAAAATGTTGTTAAGCCAAAACAAAATGAACTAACCGTTACCAAACCGCAATTAGAGATATCTCAAACAACTGACACAAATCTAACCATTCAGGACTCTCAATTATATAAGTCAGTATGGAAACGTAAAGCGAAAGATGTTACTACTCCACAAAGTAAACCGTCATCTTCCTTTAATATGAACAAAATAAAAGAATTAGGAGCTCGAGCGCCGCAGGAGCAATCAATTGCCCCATTGAAATTGTTAAGTCCACATTCGAAAGGGGACAGTGATTTCAGAACTCCAAAACGGACACAAAAAGTGGTAAAGAAAGTATTGCAACTTCATCCAAACAAAACAGGTAAAAGTAATGCATTACCAGTTCTGCAGAACGGAACCAAAATCTGCACTTACTATTCTAATACGTGTGGCTTTGATTCGTTAATACAAACTTTAGCTGCAGCAGTAATTTCTTTGGGAATATTGAATAGTGGTATACGGCAAGGAAGAGTAAAGAGTTTGATAGAACAACTGTTAGAGATTGATTTGAAACATTCTTATGATACAAGAAAAGAAATGCTTTTTGAAATTTTTGGACTACAACAGAATTGTGAGTGAAATATCCAAGATGTTTCAACATACATTCTAAAAAGTCTCCCGAGTTTAACAGTTCAATTTGCAGGCAAAAATTGTGGAACGATAGTTGAAGAAGAGCGACATATTTTATTAATTAATTTGTTAACGTTGATAGATGTAGGATTTTCAAAGCTCAGCGAATGCATAGAAGAAGTTCCAAATCAAAGCTGCCCAGTGTGTTTGGATAATTTGAGCCCTCAAAATAAAAATTACTACCCAATAGTATCCATTTATACAGAATGCTATACCGAAAGTTTACAGTCATCAATTAAACTAAGCCAAATAGAATCAAAATTAGTTTTCGAAAGTATTCCCTACAGTTTAACGGGTATTGTAAGTTATGAACTATTATTTAATACTACGCCGAATCAATATACTTCGGGCCATTACATAAGTTATTTAAAGTACAAAGAAAAATGGGGTTGCTATGATGACTTAAAAAATTATGTCGCTACAGTGAGAAATACACAAACTATTGTTGTCAATCCACATATGTTAGTTTATACAAAGTCATTGGAATAAAAAAACCACCGTTCTGGCCATCGCGTTGATATAGCGATTAGTGTTTTCGAACGATGTGACATTCACCATTTACGAACCAGTTCCCGTTGTACAGATCAATCTCTGTGAATTTTTATACAGCGATTAATAAATGGGTACATCTTACATACGTCCAATCGCATATACATCACACAATAATAAAACACACAATAATTATTTGAACCATCCCTTAGACCAATATTAAATCAAATCGTTAATCCATCGAAAGGAATTACTTTCATAATCGGTTTATGTTTTAGCGTAACTATGTTTACTCTTAAATATATTCATAAAATTTATTTAAAATTGAACAAAATTTTTCCGTAAATAAAATTTCGGGATAGATTTCTGTTTTACGCAAATTTTATTAGCTTTTCGGGCTGATAGTAAAGCACTCTAAATATTTAGCAAAGACACATTTTGAAAAGTCATTTTTCGGGCTGAGAGGCTTTTTTGGGCCAACTTCACATACACGTAAAAATTGGAGCTCATTAAAACCCAATCAAAATGTGTACCCACACCTGCTATCGCGTATTTAAGATTGTGTTACTACGACTTAATTTAGACAACTCCTATGAAGGATGTAAACAATAGCAAAAACTTTGTTATTGAATATGTGACGTTATTCAAGTTTAAATGTGCATAAAACATAATCGAGGAAGGATTACTGCCGAACAAACAATTATTCGGTTGAGTATACCTCAGTTATTAGATGACTGGTCAACGTCAAGTCCAACCCATACTGATATGATGAAAGTTCATTTTCAGGTAAAACTCAGCATTTTCCCAGCAAAATCTAGCAATTTGTCCTAAATGGAAACTGACTAAATCTCATACTGAGTTACATAAAACTCAAATTGAACATTTTATGTTTCTTTTATTTCATTACGAGCGTAATTGCTTTGACGAATTGGTTTATAAAATTAATTGTTGTGTTATGAAAAGTGAAAAGTGTTTATAAACTTTTCTTCTCATTTTAAATTTTATAGTCAACACATAAAATTTTTTAGCGAAGTATCTTAGACTTGTGCTACATAAGACATGCTTATCGAAAATGTTCACTGTTTGTTTCATTTAAAAATCATTTATTTTGATCCAAAGAGTGCAATAAAATTCATAACGAAAGTGTATAGTCATCTTATTGATGAATTTAATGGGATTGATGACATGAAGGAAGAAAATTAAGAATTAGAAACATTTTAATGTCGGGTTTGTCATATTTAAGATTAGGTCGCACAGTGTAAACATCAAGTCGGGTGGCATATGCCTGATGAGATTGATTTGATCTTTTCGATAACATAGTCATGCAATGATGTCATCATCAAATCGAAACCAGCTTAGTGAAATGCAAATTATTTTATAAGCAACCACTCCTAGTAATAACTCACTCACTCTCTCAATTACTATTCTAAATTACATGAAGCTTACACGCTGAATATTATTCGCATAGATAAAATATCTCATATCGAAATATATAGGGAGACCCAGACACCAAAAATGTATTTGAATCCATGTTAATATATTTCATTGGAAATATGTCGACCTTATTTCTAAATTTATACACCATGGGCCAACCATGTCACAGCTACAGGCCTGGCATGGAGCTATGCAATGTTGCAGATAGACGGTTCTACGTAAATCGGACCTTAAAGTCAAGTCCCAAGCCGCCAAGCCAATCCAAGCCCGTTCGTCCTCGATTTGACTATGTTGCAGTTTGATTATCAAATATGTGTTAACCTCTGAGCCCCAAAATAAATTCCAAAGATAGAAACATACAGACAGACAGACTTTTTGATTTTCCAACTTAACGTACAGTAATTATAGTTCGAAAATAATTTTATTTCATATAAAATATAAACGTCGATGTGCAGTTTGAAGAGCAAAAGCTATAAAAATGTTCTTAGATAAAAATAGTTTTTGTTTTAATCGAACAAAAAAAATTCCTGTAAAATGTAAAAATTATATCGAAATCTTATTTCAATACCGTTATAAAAAATCTTTATTCTTACCGAAGATTTATGTCTTCTGTCAATCAAACATTCAATGATCAAACAAATACAATCAGCACCAAATATACATAAATCAAAACAAGATGAAGATAAACTTAATCTTACCTTTTGTTTCATTATAATCTATAAAGAATTTCCTTTGTAAGGAACACATATAAAGTGTGCCGATTACGAGTTTTCTCAATGTAGATTTTAGTATTTCGAATTGAGTGATTCAATGAAATGTTATGAGTCGTATATATGAACTATGCTACATGCATGAATGACTTAACCATCATTCCAGCGAACAGTGGCATAAAAAACTCCAACTAAACGAAAGTGTCAGTTTTTTGATCCAATGCCACTCTTTAGAGCTAAATAATCAAATGTTATATAAGAACATAATCTAAGATTCAAATCGATTCGACTTATTGTTCGATATTTGTACTTCAGTTTCACCGGTTGATTGATAAGTGGGCGATGTGACAATAACAGTTCGTATGACAAGCCAAAATAGTGTATACAATGCAAAAATTGGACAAGTATCTTATGTTTATAACGATAAGAGAATATTGTGACAGCTTTTTACAGCTTTATGGATGTTGGGTAGGATCGAATGGCCTAAATTTTATATGAAATTTGAATTAAAATTATTTTCAAATTATAATTACGTTATCTATGAAATCGGTACGTAATCTGCTTACGTTATCTGTTTCTTGTTTTGCAATCTGTATTGGGCCTCAAGGCTCCTCCATTTCTTTCACAGTTCGCTTAGTTATGTCCTTCTTTACGCCATTACATATCGTATGACTATATAGGTTCGATTTATGTTGAACTATCAGCACATTGCATAGTTCCGTTCCAGCCTATAGTTCTGACATGGAAGATGGGTTGGTCTATGAACTCTGCATTCCAACATGGGTTCTTAGATCCAAGTGTTCATTCACACCACCGATCGTAATCAAATGGTGGAAAATCCCTTTTGCATGCTGTCCTTATCGAAATGCGAACCCAGTACCTCCCACTCCAACTAACACAGCCTTAACCACTGCGCCATTTGTTGCAATTTAAATTGCTCCATTCCTTCGAAAATGTTGTACATGATAACGACAGCATAATTTTCTATATAGAAAGAAAACCGTCAACGCTATTCAAAATACAACTTTCGACAATTCTAAATCAAAATAAACTGAACCAAAATTAATTGGTCATCCAGTTAATGGTAAGTTTCTGGTCGGTTCGATTTTCGGTTTTGTACAACTTCTGATTTTTGATTGATACCGCGAAAAATTTCAAACCGTACAAATTTTCGACAGGACAAGCATGTAGCACAATTCCAAAATACTTCGCTACGATGAAAAACTTGTATGTGTTGAATATATAATTTAAAGTAAGAAGAAAAGCGTTTACAAGAACAATAACTCATTCGATAAACTATTAAAGTCGAATTGAAATAAGAAAAAACATAAAATCTTCAATGTATGTGAGTTCAATTTAACTCTATAATAAAACTATTTACCGAAATGCATCATTTATCGCGGATTGTGTTAATTTTATAAATTACTTTATGTATAAGAGATAGATACTAGCGATGTTGGATTAGTTCATATCGATTCACCTTTCATCTTAATTAATCACTCCATTCGAAATATGAATTCGACAAAACACTCGGTGTATGCAAGATATTGCTGGGAAAGAAAAGAGCTTCACCCGATGATGAACCTTTATCACATTATTACGGGTTGAACTTATCAATAAAAGCCAATCAAAATTTGTACGCATACATACACACAATAAGATTAACAACATGATCGATACTAATCGTTCCGGCTATAATTAGAATACAACATATCCTATTATGAGATAATTACAAGTTTTCCGGAAAAATCTATATTTACCAAAACGTTTTCATGTCCATCACTCTCGATTATGTTGTATGCACATTTGAACTTATTTGACGTCACATATTCGTTCTCGATACAGTTTTCGAAACAATTATAACAGAAACGAAATAATGAGTTGTTGTAATTTTTCACAACAATGAAATGAATGAAAATGAAAATCACGTGTCTTAAAGATTTGTTTATTTTCGCTCTACAGAGAAACCAAAATAGGTAGTTATTGTTTTTGTTGTTGCTATGTTGTTGTTATATACCCTTGAAAAGAATTTTCGTCTTAATTTAGATGCACAATCTTAAATACAGTGAAATTAGGCGGCGATTTGAATATTCACTGAACAAATTGAGCCATAAGGACAAGGTGAAGGTTAAAGATTGATATGACCCACAGTTTTGATTGAAGGGTTATAGCCCTTAGGCTAGTATCTTTTAGATAATTTTATTATATTTTTTAGCCGATCCAGGTTGGATCTAGTAGATCAACTGGTTTCTTCCTTTGCAGCCTTCTTACTGGATTTGTTTCATCCAACATTCGGCGAATTTTAGCATTTTCATGTTGACTAATCCGTTGCATGTGTTATCTTGCGTATTTTTTTATTGTTACGCTAACGAAATCCATCTTCAATCCTCTATGGATTTTACTATTCGATGATAGTGATATTGACTGGATGATATTGACGTTTGTTTGCTTTGTTCAGCCCCAGAGCTGAATACCGTAAGTCCATACAGGCTTAAGAATTTGCCGGTACAATAGCAATTTATTATGTAAAGTAAGCTCAGAACTTCTCCCTAAGAGCCAATTAATCTTTCTGTATCTAATTAATTCTTCTTTTTTCACATACTCTTTCCATTTAAGTGTCGCTTTATGAGTCATGTCTAAACATTTTGCTGTGTGTGCATATGGAATTTGCTGGGAGTTTAGTTCTACTGGTATCAACCTTTTTATTGGTGAAATTTACATGAACAGATTTTGCTTCATTCAGTTTTATTCACCACCTTTTCGTCCAAGTGTTAACCAGATTAGTCGCTCTTTGCAATTTGCTTGTGGATTCTTCTATGTTATCAGCAACTGCTAATATGGCTGTGTCATCTGCAAACGTTGCTATAGTTGTCTCTTCTATCGTTGGCAGATCAGAGGTATAAAGTAAGTATAAAGTTGGTCCCAGAACGCTACCTTGTGGTACTCCTGCTGATATTTTCTTCATTTCCGAGTATTCACCATCTAGTTTAACACGGAAGTGCCGGTAAGCTATGTAAGATTTAAGTATTTCATAGAATTGCTTTGGTAAATCTCGTTTTAATTTGTATTCCAAGCCTTTATGCCAAACTTTATCGAACGCATGTGCTACATCCAAAAAAATACTAGAACAAACTTTCTTTTTTTCAAGTACATCTTCAATAATGTTTGTAATTCGATGCACTTGCTAAATTGTTGAATGATTTTCTCTAAAAACAAATTGATGAGGTAAAATAATACTTCTTGCTTCAATTACTGGTTTTAGTCGCTTAAGCAGTAATTTCTTGAATATTTATGAAATTATTGAAGTAAGGAAATCGGTCTTTTTTGTCATTTAATGGTTTGTTTGGTTTGGGAATCATGATGACTTCAGCAACTTTCCATTGATTTGGAACGTGTTTAAGTCTGAATACTGCATTAATTATTTGGAGTAGCTTTCGTATTTCCTTTTCAGGTAGGGCTTTTATTATTTGTCCTGTAATTAAGTCATATCCTGGAGATTTTTTTTGCAATTAGGTAAGTTTTGATTTCATCTTATAATTCTTGCACTGTGACAGCAGCTATATTATAGTTGTCCACTTTATGTACCGGTGGTATGTTTTCACCTACTGTTTGTCTATGAAGAGCCTGGAACGTGTTTTCAAGATGAGTTGCAAACAATTTTACTTTCTGCTTTGCGCTTATAGACCAAGTTCCATCATCGTCTCTAACTGGAGGCATTTAAAGTTTAGGTCGTTTTAACATTTTTGTGGCTTTTCAAAGGGAGTACTCGGTATCTGTTTCCCCAGACACGCTACTTAGGTATTTATTAATGGATTCATTTTTGATTTCTTTGATTAGCAGCTTTAGTTTGTTGGACAAAAAGTTTTTAGTAGTTTTATATTCAGGCGCTCGATTCCTTTGCCAAGCTTTTCTTGCTTTTCGTTTTACTGCTACCAATTCCCTAACTTCCAAGGGATAAATAACATTCTTGCGTGTTTTTGTTATATTTGATGGTCACGCAGCTTGTTGTATGACGCTGTTAAACTGTTTTATTTCTTCTTCTAGCTGTATCGAATTTGTAATTGGCACTTGGGGATTAATATTATCCTCAATTAGTTTCTGAAATTTTTCCTAGCCGGTTTTGTTGTTTGTTAGCCATGGTGGACTTGTTTTCTTAACAATCGTTGCACTGATCGTCATAATAACAAGTGTGTGATCTGAAATAATCCCGTTGCTGCTTTCTAGGTATATGTAATTATCGTCTATACCTTTGGTGATAAAGAAGTCTATAAGATCGGGTGATTTATTTCTATCCGTAGGCCAATATGTTGTTTAATCTCCGGAGTGAGAATCGCAGCTGTATGTCCTGCTGCAAGCAACTCTCCTCCTTTTTTAGAAGTTACTCTTGATCCCCAGGATGTGTTCTTTGCGTTAAAATCACCTCCTTTTATGAAACAAGATCCAAGTGATTTAAATAATGTGCAATAGTCTTCCTTTAGTAGATTTAATCTTGGAGGGCTATATACTGACGATACGCTATATTCTTTGTTGTTATTTATATATACTTTTATTGTGACTACTTGCATAAATTCTTCTTCGATTTTAAGATCTATATCATGTTTGATGGTTTTCTTAAATTACCACTGATGATCCTCCTCTTGCTCTTCCTGCTGGATGAATGGCATGATAACAGCTGTATCCATATAATTTGACATATGAAGTTGTAGTAAAATGGGATTCAGATATTAGGCATATATCTATTTTCTCGGAATTTAGAAAAATTTCTAGTTCTGGAAGATGTTGCATTAGCCCGTTTGCATTCCAGATTACTATTCTTAATGTTTTATTTATTGCTGTTTGAGACATTTTAATAGAGAATGGATCAAATTTCATTTAGAGGGGCTTGCTTGTCTAACCTATTACTTAGGGCTTCAAGACATTTCTCTTGTTTAGCTAGTCTAATGTTAAGTTATTCGAGGAATGAATTTTCTTTGGTTGTGGGTGTAAAACCAAATTTTATGTTTTGGTGGGAATAGTGATACTAAAACCTGATATTTTTTTTGGAGACAGTTTGATTTTAATAATTGGCCGAATGAGATCGAAAAAAAACAAAATAATAATAAATTGTTAATTAAAAAGCAAGTAAAGTTCATTCATACAAACTTAAAGTTTTTATATTAAAGTGCAAAATTATAATACAAATAGTTTTTGCTTGCAAGTAACTTAACGATAAAAAGAAAAACAATCTGATTGAATCTGTGTGACAGCTAGATTATATAAATTCAATGTGATGGATTTAGATTAAAAGTCTATAATCAAGAACTAAACTAAAAACAATAATGGCCACAGGTACATATGGTGATTGTGTTGCATATATACAGTGTAACTTTTGGTTGTTGTAGTAATGAAATTACAAACAAACGCCATCCATATTTTGTATTTAGTAAAATCCCTGAGTCTATCTCAAATAATTATTTTGGTCTCATTTTTTTTTTTTGGTGTGTAAGCTTTAGTTAATTAATTAATAGTTAACATTTAAAAATAGCCACTTTACGGAAAAAATGTCCATAGTCAAAATTTAATCATACCGTGCGGGAAATACATTAGTGCAAAAAAATAGTCCCCCACCCCCGCTTTGTAGTTGTGTTCATTATTTTGCTCCAGTGACTGTTGCTCTACGGGTCCTGTTTTTCGGTTGAACATTTCCATCAGTAATAAATTGTTTGATAGTACGGCTAAATGAAGCACGTGAACGAATCTTATCCGGAAAACGTTGAGCGTAAATAGCAACAGCATTTTCAAGATCTCTGTCAGCTTCTTCATAAACCAGAACCATTTCAATTTTTTCTGCCACAGTTAAACGCTCAATTCTAAAGTATCTTATCGTTTATTTTGCAATTACGAAAAACATGAAGATAAGAAATAACACAAATGTTAAATGTGATTTACAAAACTGAATAAATTGTTTTGATGACGAATTTCGAGTATTTCCAATGAAAACGTGATGTTTTTTATTTCAAACGTATTGCTGAATCGAATGCGTGTGTTCTAAGAAGAAGAAATTGAAAAAATTGAATTTCGTCGATTACAACGCCATCTATCATGAACCGAACAAAATATTTCATTCAAATCATACGTACTTTTAGTCGTAGAATCCGTATCTGCAATAAAAAGTATGGCTTTCTATCATAGTTTAAAAGTTACCCCCGCCCCACCTACAAAGCGTGGGGTGACAGACTATTTTTTTTGCATTAATGTATTTCCCCCGCGATATGATTAGATTTTGATTGTAGACATTTTTCCGTAGAGTGGCTATTTTTCGAGATATTTGATCATCTCAGTTTAAAAGAAACACCCGGTGTATATCTATTATCCAGGGATTTCAGTTTTTTTTGTTTCATTTTTGTTAATACATGCATAATTATATTGAAGTGACAAATTTAAATTCTTAGCGTCTCTTTAGCACAATGAAGCGCAGACTCGGTTTATTATTGCAAGGAAAATTAAAGAAGTTCTTGCTAGGAGGACAACTAAACGAATTTGTAGACAAAAGAAGCGTGAATGGTGGAATGCTAAGGTCTTAAGAGTACAACAACTCAGCAATGAGCACAATTTGCGTGGTTTCTTTAAAGGAATCACCGAATTGCACCATACCTTAAGATCTCGGTCAACTGCCATTCGGGACCAGGATGGAAACCTCTGTGTTAACGTCGATGCAGTACTCGATACATGGCGTGAACATTTTTCTGATTTACTTAATGTTCCACATGTAATACCAGCTGTATTTGAATACCCTCAAATACAGACCGCGGAGATGCTCATTGAAAATCCATCCTATGAGGAATTCACAATGGCCATGCAGAAGTTAAAGAAAAATCGTTCACCAGGAGTTGATTGCATTATTTCAGAGCTCTTGGTATTCAGAGGGCTAACATTGTGGAACTGTCTTTTCGACGTTGTTCGATTGGTATGGCGAAATGAAGTTATGCCCGAAGAAGGAAAGTGGCCGCGTTATGCCCAATTTTCTAGAAGGGTTACGCTTGAAATGCGAGGATTATCGTGGTATAGCTCTCCTTTGCGCAGCATATAAGTTACTGTCTTACATAGTCTTGGGAAGAATTATTCCTTTAATGGAGGAAATTGTCGGTGACTACCAAGGAGGATTCCGTCCAAATCGGCCAGTCACTGATCGAGTTTTTTCGCTACGGATGATTCTTTCCAAGAACTACGAAACATCTTGCGATGTATCACTTGAATATTTAGGAATACCTAAAAAATATGTACATCGCTGTAAAATGACAGTAACGCAGTCAGACAGAACGCTGCGTTAAAGTTGAGAACATCCTATAGAGAACTTTTGCAATCACTACTGGTTTTCGACAAGGAGATGCGCTGTCCCCGATACTTTTTAATCTCATGTTGGAATACATCCTTCGTTAAAGTGAAACACCTCAGGACAACATCTTATTCCGACAATCCAATCAACTTCTTGCTTATGCAGATGATATCTGTGTGATTGGATTAAATGGCAACGGAGTGAAAGAGATACTTGATCCACTAGAACCGTTTTCAGCTTCCGTTGGTCTCGAAATCAACGAGTCCAAATTAAAATATATGATCTCTGGTTTTCGAGACCAAGACGCAAGTGATTTCAGTAGTGGAAACCACACGTTTGAAGGAGTGATGAGATTCAAGTATCTTGGATTTCTCATCACTCACGATAATAGTGTGGAGAGGATATCAAGTTTCGGCTTGCCGCTGGCAATCGGGTTTTATATCCTGTACGTCCACTGCTGAAATCAAAATATCTTGCAAATACGGATAAGCTGAAACTGTACAGAGTGTTGATCAGACCCGATGTGAGAGTTGAACCTTGAGAGAAGAATCATGCGTGTGATATATGGTCCAAAACGTGACGTTGATGGCACATACCGAGTTCGTTTCAACCACGAGATCAGGAATTTATTGAAAATTCCTGATATCGTGCATGAAATCAAAGTACAGCGAATACGCTGGCTCGTTCACGTTCAACGTGTGGATCCGAAACGAATCATTTAGCGATCTTTAATGGGAGAGACGTCTTTCGGTAGGCGAAGAGGTCGTTGTCGGCGACGATGGCTCCACGGCGTAGAGAGCGAACTGGCATCATCTAGTTGCTTTTAACAGTATGAAGAGCTTGCTCGTGATCGAAACCGATGAAGTCAGATTTTTGACACGGTACGGGCCAATAATGGCCTGTTAAAACCGTTAAAATATAAACCGTTTAACATAAGAAATCCGTACTATGTAATATTATAAAGACGTAAAGAGTAAAAGGTCGCTTGTTTTATTGACATGCGCTGTAATATCGCTTTCCAGATATCAATTCTGTATAGACAATAAAAGATATTATACACACAGTATTAGAAATTTAAAAACTAAGAAAACTACAACACTAAGAAAACTAACAACCCTATGATAGTACAGAAAATTACGTACCATGTATGACCTGGTCAATTCGAAATTGTAATTTCGATATTTAACAACGACCTTTTCGTTGTGATCAGGTAATGTTTTCTGCTCAGCTACACGTTCACCACACAGAGAATCACCATATGGAAAATTATTTAATTAAATTACTGATCACGATTGGTAGTCTTACGATCAACGAATGACAAATTTCATCCAAAAAAATCTGATTTCCATTTTATCTGTATATAAATTACCTTATGAAAAATCGGGAATATTCCAGAAAAATAAAGATTTACATCTTACAAATGCAATGGGAAGAGAAAATAAATAATATGTGCGTAATTTACAATAAAGAAATGATACATGCTACACAGCATCCGATTGTTTGCAACATTTAAACAAACAACAGATATAACACTCGATGTAACTATATGTCATACAGCATGATATACAACCGACTTGCAACATGTCTGTTAAAATAAATTAATTTCTTGTGACGGTAAGAATTCGTCGTAGCGTTACAATGGTTTTTAAACAATATAATAATCTGTTGGATTTCATTTAACAACTTATTAATATATGATGAACCACCGCATGATCTACGTCTTCTATTTGATCTTAAACTTTAACATCTTCGTCTATGTTTACAAACATTAACGTGTGACGATGATCGTCGTCGTTTGCGGGCACGAAACGCTTCTACAATATATGGCCAATTTTCCTACTCGGCCATCGCATTCCTACACTTGGTAATTTATTATATTGACGTAACTAATTGCAAAATGGATTTCGTGTCATAACACCAGGTCGAGCACTTCTTTTTGATGAAGATGCACCTGTCACAATTGCCTACCATTCCGATTAGTTTTTGATCATTTATATCTAGATCCCGTCTGCGATTATACCTAACTCTTGTGTTATTTTAACTTTTTATAACTAAACTATTCAGTTCTTCTTTAATTCGTAATTTTCTTCCTTCATTCTCATTAAATTGTAACACAAAATTACCTGATGATTTAACACTTTCTTTAAAACATTTATTGCACTCTTTGAACCAACATTAATTAGTGATTCTGTTAATAGTTAGTGTTTTTTCGGTTCAAGGTTTTGTACAACTTCTGATTTGTGAGAGATGTGGATTCGATACACAATTTCTAAAATATTTTGTACAATGATTTTAAATGAAGCAAACATTGAACATTTTCGATACGACATGCATAAAGTACAATTCCATAAAACTTTACTACTATGAAAAATTTAAATGAGTTGAATATATAATTTTAAATCAAAAGAAAAGTTTATAAATACTTTTCATAAAACAATAGTTCATTTTATAAGCAAATTCGTCAAAGAAATAAAAGTGGTGAGAAAATAAAAGGATAATAAAATCTTCAATTTGAGATCAATTGAACTCGATCGTAAAAAATTACAACAACTCATTATTTCGTTTCTGTTATAATTGTTTCGAAAACTGTATCGAGTACGAATATCTGACGTCATTTAAGTTCAAATGTGCATACAACATAATCGAGAGTGATGTACATGAAAACGTTTTGGTAAATATAGATTTTCGCGGAAAACTTGTTATTATCTCATAATAAGATATGTTCTATTCTAATTATAGGCGAAACGGTTAGTATCGATCATGTTGTTAATCTAATTGTGTGTATGTGTGGGTAAAGATTTTGATTGGCATTTATTGAATTCCAATTTTTCACCATTCTCTAAACAGAGTGGGAAATGAAGGATTCATGCCTTCTACTGAAAACTATCCGGTTGAGTCCACCTCAGTAATTAGAGAATTAATCAATGTTAAGTTCAACCCATACTGTGGTGATGAAAGTTCATTTTCAGCTAAAGCTCTGTATTTTCTCAGAAATATCTAGCACACACAGAGCGTCTTGTCTCGGTGTTACTTATCCAGATTGGCAATTGACTATATCACATATTTTGAATTCAGTGATTGAATGAAATGATAGGCGAACTTATCCGTCATCGTTAATATCTATATCGTATCAAGGTCAAACGTGGAAAATGGGCTAATGTTAGATATTACAACAATAAAATTAACCCAAGAGCAAGAATATTTCTAGATATGTTGAAAATTTCCTTTCGGAAATCCTGCTCTTGGGTTAATTTTATAATTTTTACATCTGTTTGCAGCTCGGCTTCTAATTTTAATGGCTAGTCCGGACACAAAGCACTAATATTAAGAGAAATCATATGGTGTGTTTCTCGAATGCCATTTTTTTACTAGCGACACCTACATTTTTTTTATGTTTAGTTTTAATTGGGTGCAGGGCGGACTTTTAGACTGATCTAGCTCCTTGTAACTGTCAGAGCTCCTGCACCCAACGCGCGATCCTTCAAGTAAAGGTTGATAGCTGCCTTAAACTTGTGGATTTTAAACTTCAACGGAAACTGAAAACAGCCAACGAATTCCAACATCTCCCATTAACGTCTCACATTAACCTCTCACTACCACATTCGTAAAATCTATACGCAACAGTAAAAATAAAATTATACTACATAGTTTTGAGTGTAGTGGAAAGTAGAAGCACAAATTACTACTATATATGATAATTTGTTGTAGAAGGAAAACTTTTTTTTTTTTTTGTTTCAGAAATCTATATTTCTGTATAATATTACAACTAATCTCAGTGATTATCTAGTAAATGTTTTGTATTTTTAAGCAGTGTAGCATCTTATGGGATGAGAAAAATCGGTTCATCCCATTTCGTCCAGTCATTTGATTTCAGTAGTTGATTTCCACTAATTCTAAAGGCTTTGTTCTTTTAGGCGCTTTGGTCCATTGGTGTGATCCAATAGGTTCCGTAGCTCCTCGTTGTCATGTTGCTGCAGTCGCAGTACATGACTCCTTGCAAACTTAATTATTTCATCACTGACGTATTCCATTTTATGGTCTCGATGGAGGTTGTCATTTCTAATATACCATGGAGCATTGACAATGCTACGTAATACTTTATTTTGAAATGTTTTTATGTTCTTAACTGTAGTTTTCTTTGCACAGCCCCAAAGTTGAATGCCGTATGTCCAGATAGGTTTAAGGATTTGTTTATATAATAGTAGTTTGTTTTGCGTTGTCAGCTCAGAGTTTCTTCCAATAAGCCACTGCATTTTTCTGAATTTAAAATTCAATTCTTCTCTTTTCTTTTTTACATGTGCTTTCCACCTAAGCTTAGTGTCTAGTGTCATGCCAAGGTATTTTGCATTGTCTGAGTAAGGAATTTGTTGAAAACTCAGTCTAATCGGGATGTATTCCACTTTCTTGTTGGTGAAGTTGATGTGTGTTGATTTTGATTCGTTCCGCATTATTCTCCAAGTTTTTGTCCAAGTGTTTACTGTATTAACAGCATTTTGTAGTTTCCGTGTTGATTCGAAAATACTAATATCAGTGGTCATAATTGCAGTGTCATCAGCAAAAGTCCCTATTCTGGCTTCTGCTATATTTGGTAAATCATTTGTATACAGAAGGTATAATACAGTGTAACGACACGATTGTCCTTGTTCGCACATACTTGCTTTTCTTTTCTGCTTTCCGAGTTATCAGGGCGGGGTGGGTATATCGGAACAATCGTTATCGCCATTACAGATAAAGTGTATCATGTGCTTGCAAAAAAAAAGCCACTACCTTATCAACTCGCAAATTTCCTTCCCCCCATTATCGACACAATTTAATATTCAATCAAATAAAAATTTAATATTTTAAGTTCATAATTTTTGAACTTAAAAAATCAAATTTTTATTTGATTGAATTTAAAAGTGGAATAAGTGACACATTAGAGAAATTCTTAATATGAATTTCAACAATTTTAACAATTTAATATCCTATTCGAACACAATTAAAAACAATATAAACGTTAAGTATTGATTGTAGTATAATTATTAAATAACTTAAAAGTGTAAATTACAATTCTTACATTTAACAAGCTAAGAAAAAAAATTTTATATTTTTAAATATGTTTATATGTGTAGTATATAAGGTATAGTAAACCATATATCGTAATATCAAAATAAATTTGTAAAATCTAATGTACATTCAAAGAAAAATATAATATAAGGAATTTAGAAACGTCAAAATTTTATCAAAAATAAATGAACTCACCCGATGTCCAGAGCTTTGTGAGGAGTTAACTGAAAAAAAAATTATTAACAATCGGTCGGATACCGTCTCTAGGTAACCGCACCAGATTACGTTTCACACGAGTACCACTTTGATCAGTGATCACTATTCTTATATATTACATATATTTTTCTAATGCACATAATTACCGCCACGTTTTCACTTGTTTACATATACCTATAAAAAAATTATACAAATAAATAATATTTATAAAGAAAATTAAATATAAATTAACAAATAAGAAAAAACAAATTTTGGAAAAATTAAGATTTGAATTATTATTATAATTATTTTTTTTCACACGCGCACACGAGAGTTCTTAACTTAGAGCTTATGCCTAGAACAATATAGCTTTCCGACTTTATATGGATATGTATATATATATATACATATATATATATATATATATATATATATATATATATATATATATATATATATATATATATATATATATATTCTTTTTTCCTTTTGAATTCACTGTAATTATTCATCCACACCTTATTGGTGGCGATTCACTATCAGTTTAGTGGAATATCACCCCGTATTTCCAGATCATGTCGTATATGGATCCGTGCCAGTGTTCCATAACTACCCCAAAAGTGTAATGAATAATTTTACATCCACAACTTTTATTCGGTTGATAATCCAATAACATGGAATTCCGATTATGTATCGTTTATCTAAGAATCCAGTGACTACTTAAGCGTCGTATCAGTTGAAATCATGCGCCTTGGTTGTTCACCTTAGTCTCGTTCTGCTCGGAATGAAAGATTATAATTCCCGATATTTAATCTTGGTTTATTGTTGTACTAGAATTTTATTGTTTTATGTTTTTTTCTGAGTTTTTAAGTGCAGTGACTACTTAATGGTATAATAACCATATTCGCAAAGAAATTGTGGGTGGGAAATTATTTGTATACTCGATAATGGTCTCAAACGACTAATTATCAGTCATTTAGGCGATTTCATTTATCATGATATACTTTTGGTGTGTTAAAATTCGTTACACGTGTTATGATGAAACCTTCATCGAAAATTTATTCAAAATATTTTCCTCAGTGCTGAGCAATAGACTTGCAAACAGTAAAATTTATTTATTTCAGAGTGGCTAGTATATTAATAATATATTTTTAGGACCTTAACTCAGCATTTAATAAAATTCAAAATAAAAATGAACAACATTTTTTCGAATTTGACAAAATATTGGTTTTGTTTATGAACTAGTGCTAAATTAAACATAAACTAATATCTAAAATAAACAAATATGTTAATATATTAAAAACGATCGCCTTTTGCCGATAAAAACCATTCTTCATAAGGAAATTTGCCAATGACTAGTTGTTTCAAAAAAATTAACAACGAATTTGAACATTTTCTGTGAAATATGCGTTAACAAGACCATTATTTTATAAAAATAAAAATTTTTCTTAACACTCCCGAATTTTTTTACTTACAGCAAATTATGATTACATGCCAAATTTAAGTACAAATAATGTTACAATTTAGATGTCGCAATTGAATATTATAGATTACAGTACTAATATATTATGGTACTATAATATTCTTATAATGGATTATTAATTTGTAGAATAACCTTAGTCATTGATTTTTGAACCTTAGTAGAGCTCACTTATAACTAATTAATATAATTTTGATAATACACTTTCTTACTTAGATCTACAAGCATTTTTCAACGACAACTTGGGATAAACGTGATCGTTAGGTTTCATTCATCCATTAGGAAACCTTATCTTGGCTACCTTTTCCTCCAATACTAATTCTATCCGATACAAATATGACGTATAACAATTTTGTTACCGACTAAAGCAATTGTGCGTTGGTGCAAGTCTAAGTACAGAGTGGGATGAAATATTGTTCTGTTATACATACTTAAAACATAATTTAAAAATTACACTTAGCAGTATATGTGTAACATATATGCGCCATTGACATTTACACGCTGTCCTTCCCCATTTTTAAAGTAATACGATCTAACGTCATGATGCCACCTAACTATAAACCGCAGCAAATAGGGCATTTTTCAGGATGCATTGAAAGCTCTTGAATCTTTTCTGTTTCGTAAATTGTGATTGTTGACATCCATTCAGCCAAAAATGAGCTTCATCGCTGAACACAAATAAATAATGGATCAATTTGGAGCTGTAACAGTACTGCACCTTCTTTTTGAAACCCGGAACGACTTCCTAGAGGAATATTTGTCTCGAAATCATCAAAGTAAATTGTAAATCGTAAAACATGATCGTCTCGATCAAATCTTTTCTTTTTCTTTGAACAAATCTGTTTTAGTATTGACTATTGGAAATTGTATCTGTGAACGGAATATGACGTTTGTAACGAGACTGTTTTCAATCACAACTTCGTTATTTATGTGTTGTGGATCCACGAGACTTCCTATGACAATTTTCATAGCATTAGATAATAATTTTGGCTCATTAAAGAGTTTTAATCTTTTATATCTAGAATTTAGACTAGATAAAGGATCTTTAAATAAACAAAACATCTTTCCTAATATATTTAAATTATAATCCATTTCGCCCAAGATTTTTAACACTATCTGTTCTTTGTGTTTGCTAAGTTGTTAGATTTTGAAACAATAATAAAATATTTTGTATCTGTGTTCGATTTATTTTTTAGTTATATTAAGATGTTACTAAATCTTAATTTTCTTTCTTCATGTCATCAATCACATTAAATTCATAATAAGATGATTTAGCTGTTTCGTTATCAATTTTATTGCATTCTACGAATCAAACCTAATTTGTGATTCTGTTAATGGTAAGTTTTTTATCGATTACAGTAGCTTTTGTACATAATTTGTAAAATGTTCTGCAAAAAGAAGAAAACCGTGAAAATTTTCGATAAGACATGCATGTAGCATAATTCCAAAATACTTCGTTACGATGAAATTTTATTTTGTGTTGAATATTTAATTTAAAGTGCGAAAAAAATTGTGTACAAAAACAACAATTCATTCAATAAACTATTAAATTCGTATTGAAATAAGAAAAAATAACATCTTCAATTTGAGTTAATTTTATCTCTCTTATTAAGTTATTTACCGAAATGAATCATTTATCGCGGTTTTTGTTGATTTTATAAATTACATTATGTATAAAAAATAGATACTAACGATGTGGGCTTAGTTTATGTCGATCCGCCTTTTATCTCATCCAATCACTGAATTCGAAATATGAATTCGACAAAACACTCGGTGTGTGCTAGATATTGCTGGGAAAGAACAGATCTTCACCCGATGATGAACCTTTATCACAACAGTATGGGTTGAACTTATCGTTGTCCAGTTTTCTAGTTACTGAACTGGTCGCAACCGGATAATTTTAAACTAGAGGACTAAACGTCTTCGCACTCCACCAAAATAGGGTGAGGAAAAATTATGAAAAATTTTAACTCAATAAAAATCAATCAAAATGTTTACCCACACATACACAAAATAAGATTAACAACATGATCGTTACTAATCGTTTCGCGTATAACTAGAATAGAACATATCCTATTATGAGGTAATTACAAGTTTTCCGGGAAACTCTATATTTACCAAAACGTTTTCGTTTACATCTCGATTATGTTGTATGAACATTTGAACTTGTATGACGTCTTTTATTCGTATTTGAAACAATTATAAAAGAAACGAAATTAAACGAGTTGTTGTAATTTTTCACAACAATGAAATGAATGAAAATGAGAATCACGTGTCTTAAAGATTTGGTTTATTTTCGCTCTACAGAGAAACGAAAATAGTTAGTTATTGTTTTACCCAAATAAAAAGTTGTTGCTATTGTTCACACCCTTGAAAGGAATTTTCGTCTAAATTAAGATGCAGTTACACAATCTTAAATACAGCAAAAGTAATTGTGGCCTTGATTATTCAATTGAACTTCAACGTATTGATCCATAAGGAAGGACATGGTGAAGGTTAATTGAATTTCAGTGATTTCCTAATAGGAACGGCCGATAATGTTAAGGTAAGAACCGAAACTATAGCCAAATCGTTAATACTGACCGTATCAATGTACGATTCGGACCAGGCACTTATAAAAGGACCACTAGAACATGGTGTTGGTTATGGATCCGATTTAATATAACGTAAACGAATCGACTTACAGTTTAGATTTTAGTTATTCGAATTCAGTGACTAAATGAAATGAAAGGCGAATAATGCAATCGACATAAACTAGGCCAATATCGTTAACATCAATCGTATTAACATCCAACTTGAACCAAGACCTTAATTGATACAAACAACAATAAATGATGCATCTCGATAAATAATTTTATTAGAGAGTTTCATTAAACTCATATTGAAGATTTTATGTTCCTTTTATTTCAACACCACTTATTGTTTTATGGAAAACTTTTCTTCTGATTTTAAATTTTATATTCAACACATAAAATTTTTTCTTAGTAGTGAAGTGTTTTGGAATTTTGCTTCATTAAAAAATCATTGTACAAAATACTTTAGAAAATTTGTATCGAATCCACATCTATCACAAATCAGAAGTTGTACAAACTCTTGAACCGACAAAACACTAACTATTAGCAGAATCACTAATTAATGTTGGTTCAAAGAGTGCAATTAAATTTATAATGAAAATGTTTAATGAGAATGGAGGAAGAAAATTAAGAATTAAAGAAGAATTGTATGGTTTAGTTATAAATAGTCAAAATAAAACAAGAGATAGGTTAAACAACAGACGGTATCTATTTATTAATGATCAAAAACTAATCGGAATGGTAGGCAATTGTCACAGCTGCATCTTCATCAAAACAGTGTGCTCGCCCTGGTGTTATGAAATGAAATCCATTTTTAAATTATTTACGTCAATAGAACAAATTACCAAGTGTTGGAATGCGATGGCCGATCAGGAAAAATGGCCATATCTTGTGGAAGCGTTTCGTGCCCGCAAACGACGACGATCATCGTCACACGTTAATATTGATAAACGTATACGAAGATCTTTAAGTTGAAGATCAAATAAAACCGGTAGATAATGCAGTGGTTCATCATATACAGTACTGTGCATAAACATCCGGACAGTTCGAATTTTTTTAAGAACATTAAATACTGCCTAGTGTTTTTACTTTTTTTTAGATTCCAATTTTAAGATTGCATTTGTTAATGCACCCTAACTCTGAAAGAATAAGTTGTTAAAGTTATGTTTATGGAGAAAGAGCTTTAAGTATAAATAAGCGAATAAAGTACTTAAATTATCTAAACTAAACGACCAAGAAAAAAGTATGGTTATCGCGTTATGGAAGGAAGAACTGGTGATAGAAGTGGACGTGGGAAATCATCAATTGCCGATCTCACAAAAAAATATAGCACTACGAGGAACAGAGAGCGGTCTAAAGAAAACGCAAATTTTAGGGCACACTACTCGCTGCAGAAAACTTTACTTAAGATATCTTCAAAAAATGGTAGGCTTCAGCTGGCCAGAGAACACCTAAACAAGCAAATTTAAACTGCATGTGGGAGAAATATGGCTAATTGTGCGTAGAAAACCAGGTGAACGCCTCAGCGATATCTGCATTCAACAAGTGCCTTTAATAAAACTGAGGGTTTAATGCTTTGTGGAAGCAGGGGTGACCTGCTGGAAAGCATCAGTTTTGGAGCTATTTAGTGAAACTGAGAGCTTCATCTTTCAACAAGACAACGCGCCAGCCCACAAATAAAGAAATAAAAGTGCATAGTCATTAAACCAAATGACTATGCACTTTTATTTCTTTATTTAAAACTTCTGTATAACTTTCTGGTAGAAAATAATAAATAACTTTGTAACATAACATTTTATTTCTATTTAAAGGTGAAAAAGTACTTGGTTGGTTGTTCCATCTACACAATAAAATGACCCCTTTATAGCCAAGATGTGAACCCAATTGAAATAATGAGTTTACCAAGCTCAAGAAAACACGGTTGCCTTTCGATTTACGGACGAAACTATAAGGCGGATAGTTGGATTTAAACCAACCCATGTAAGAGCCATTCTTCCTGCTGGTATCAGTAACATTACGTGATTTTACAACATGACCTTACGGTCCTATTACAAATGGACTGAGATCCGAAGGCCAATACCGTAAATTGAACGACATCTTTCAGAAATATTTTTTACATGATATCCACTACTGCGGTAATTGGAGCGAGAGGTACCTGGTTCGAATCCCGATAGGGGCAGGATGCAAAATGGACTTTTCACCATCTAATTACGATCGATGGTGTGAATGAACACATGTATGACCCCCTGTTTGGAATGAAAAATTCGTGGGCCAACCCAACTTACATGTCAGTATTATAGGCACAGAACTATGGAATGCACAGATCGTTCAACGTAAATCGAACCTTTAGCCGTACGAATTCGATTTGGCGCAGTAATGACGTAAAGAAGGACATAAATAAACGAAACGCGAAAGAGGTAGAAGAGCGTGAAAAGAAACAGCAAGACCGGTAAACTACCGATTTATTGATAACATAATTATGATATGAAAATAATTTAAGTTCAAGTTTAATACAAAACATTGGCCATAGGTAAGATATTGGCCATCCGTTGTGCAGTTTGAAGAGAAAAACGATTTCCTTATCCGCCTATCATTTCATTTAATCACTGAATAATAAACTTTAAGTCGTATTGATCTGTATCCTATACCTTATACTCATAGCATTAACAATATGCTCTTTTGTACAATGAGATACTGGGTCACATTTTGCATTATATATATTAGCTGTTTTGGCGTGTCTTACAAACTGTTATTGTCACATCGCCCAACTAATCAACCAACCAGTGAAATTGAAGTACAAACATCCAACAACAAATCGTATCGATTTAAGTCGAAGATTATGTTCTTATATTACATTTAATTATTTCGCTCTGAAGAAATGTATGGGATCAAAAAATGTCATTTTTCGTTTGATCAAAGTTTTTTATGCCACTGTACGATGAAAAGGTGGTTTAGTGATTCATGCATATAGCAAAGTTTTCTATTCTTCTGTAGTTCTATTGATTTCTGTGCACAGGCACAATAAGAAAAGTGAAATTTACTGTTAACTGTTTTCAAACATGAAAAGTTTTTTCAAAAACTGTTTTTTGTACTTTTTGAGCTTCCGAAACTTTTACAAAAATCCTTACTAAAACAACGGTAGCATAAACGTTGTTTGTTAACAGTTTTTTCACCAATACAATCTCAAAATGAGATTTTGTTTCTTTTATTCTTTAACTGTAGCTAGAGCTGGAATTTTTCTCAGAATCACGAAACAATTAAATACAGAATTTGCCATAAGAGTGAGTGTTTTTGAGAGTGTACGAGTATGTTGTTTGGCTGTAAAATCTTGTAGCTGCTGAGCATTATTCATATGTTTACTATCCGGAGTTATTCCGCGTACATATGGCCTGTAGTAGCTGAATATTATTCAGAGTTATGCCATACCATAGGGCCAGTGGTAGCCAAATAATATTCGTGTGAATATACTCAGATATATGCTTTTATATTATATTGAACACATTATGGCTGAACGAAGTGTACGTGTATGCATTGAGTATAATAAAGACTATTACATTCGACCTTTTCAAGTTTTTTCTTCTTTACCCGCACAAAGTTTTACGATTATTTTTAATTAGATAACATTTTTCTTTCGATTGAAATGCATCACAAACTGTGTTGAATACGGTGAAGATAAAATTATATTGTAAATTAACAAATTTGAAAAATTGAATAAAAATTGTTATTGATAATATAATTGGCGATATTTACTGTGGTTGGTGAGAACTCTTTGCATTTGGTGAACCCTATACCACATCAATCTCTTATATACCGATTCGCCAGACACCAATACATTAAAAGGTTTATGAGTTTATGGTAATTAATCCGTTGCTTCGGTAGATGTCAGTCCATTGAGATAATATGAACCTGACCTCCAGTGAACTAACATCTCTTACCACAACACCAACCTGTTGAATATTTCGGAATACGTTCATATACTAATTTTATATATTTAAGTCTAAACTGAGAAAACTCATATTCAAAATAGGCACACATATGTGTTACTAACGAAAGAAATAATTAAACAAAAGATAAGATTAAGTTTATCTTGTTTTGATTTATGTATAGTTGGTGCTGATTGTATTTGTTTCAGCATTGATCATTGAATGTTTGATTGACAGAAGACGATTGATTTTTTTGTTCGATTTAGACAAAAAACTTTTTTGATCTAAGAATATTTGTATAGCTTTTGCTTTTCAAACTGCACATCGACGCTTATATTTGATATAAAATAAAATTACTTTCAAACTCTAATTACTACGTTAACTATGAAATTGGATTATCAAAAAGTCTGTCTGTCTTTATCTTTGGAATCTGTTGTAGGGTTAAAAGGCTCTCTCAACTCTTCCACAGTTAACTTATTTAAGTCCTTAAGTACTGGCATGAAAGATGAGTTGGTCTATGATTTTTTCACTCCAACAGGAGGGATGATGCTACATTTTATTCAACATTTACATTTTTTCGGGATGGAAAATTTTCACTATTGCTCCATTTAAAATCCTTTACAAATTTTGTATCGTATCCACATCTACCACAAATCGAAAGTTGTACAAAAACAACTGTTGAACCGACAAAAAACTTACCAGTTACAGAATCACCAATTAATTTTGGACCAAAGAGTGAAATAAAATTCGTAACGAACCACTAAGTTACATATAGATATAAAAGCAAAGCGAAAGCATCAAATTTATGAAATGAATTAAAACATTTTAAATTTAGTTTTAAATATTTATTTATTTTAATAATTTGATTTATTTGTAAAGTTAATAAACATTTATTTTTTTTACTTCATTTTATTTATATACAGTGAAAATCCTGAGAGTCGTTGATCCTATATAGCGTTAACTCCTTTAAGTCGTAAATAAAATCCCCAACTACAAGTTTTGTTTGAAAAAAGAATCCTATATGCCATAATCTCCTCAGTCCCTTACGTAACACCACTTTTCATGATTTTGGAATAAATGTTCATATAAATCGGGTCCTCAGAGCCGGATTATTTTTATCGATGAAACAGGCTGATTGTATTTTATCTTTTTTCGGCTTATTTTTCAACGTATTTATACAGATATTTTTCTCATTTACATTTTAACATACATACTGTTTCATTATTTTGGTTGGTTTTATGTATTTCGTGAATCAACGATATTGTACATATGTACGTCTCATCAGTCTGTGAACAGTTGGACACTGTCAATATGAATATATGTATTTGCAATCATAAATGCGTGAGAGAGATCATCATTCATGATGATTGCTGAATATATTTATGTAAGAAATTAGGTAACTTTACTACAAACTATCTGAACTAGCTATGCTAGTTTAGTCTACTGGATCAGGTGTTAATGTAATGAAATAGAAACAAGTGAATGTTTTTAAAATTTCTTTTGTGAAAAAGGACAAATGAACAGGTAGGCAAAATTGAAAACTAATTCTAATTTTTATAAAAATTCGTTTAAATACATAATCGTCAATAATGTTTTAATATTTTTCTTAGCTGTGATGGGTGATTCGATGAAAATTACCAAAAAAGTGAACAACTTGACTTTAAAACAAAAGTTCAATGTAATTTACATATGTACGAAGCGGGAAAAAAGTTAAAAAAATTGCAGAACAATTTAAATGCGGCACCACACAAATTTATGTGTCCATTAAAGAACGAAATGTGATCCGGGAGCGATATTTGGCTTCAAGCAAACCACTACAGGCAGCCAAAAAGATGCGCGCTTCCAATAATGAAGAACTCAATCAAATAGTATTCGAGTGGTTCGGCAAAAACTAGAGCCAAAAACTTTCCAATTTCTGGACCTCTTTTACAATCTAAGGCTTTGGAAATCGCCAAAAGATTAAGCATGCACGATTTTAAAGCATCCAATGGCTGGTTGCGCAGTTTTAAAAAGAATTTTGGGGTTGCATTCAAGCAGATTTCTGGCGAGAAAAATGACGTAGACGAAAATATCACAGCACTATGGAAAACCAAGTTGGCCGACATTTGTGATGGTTTCGAGCCCTGTGATATTGGCAATTATGACGAAACAGTGTTATTTTTTCGCGCTTTACCGAACAAAACTTTAACCCTTAAAGGCGAAAAATGTTCTGGAGGAAAACTGGCCAAAGACAGGTTGACTGTCATGCTAACTGTCTTTGGAGATGGAACTTTACTGAAGCCATTAGTCATTGGAAAATCTTTGAAGCGGCCCTGCTTTAAAAACCTGGATGTAACACAGCTAGAGGTATCATATAATGCCAACAAAAATGCATGGATGACCGGCAACATATTTCATAAATACCTTTATAAACTGAACCAGAAAATGTCAAAACAAAATCGAAAAATTATCTTATTTCTCGATAATGCATCTTCTCACACAAACATGGATTTCTCCAACATAAGATTGGAATTTTTTCCACCTAATTGTTCCTCGAAATTACAACCACTGGACAATGGTATTATTGCAACGCTCAAAATCCACTACCGAAAGTTCTGATGCAACATTTGCCTTTGGAAATGGAAGCCTGTGACTCAGTCACGGATTTGGCAACACGCATTACGATTTTGGATGGGATCAATTTTATTAAAGTCGCTCAAAATGAAATTTGTAAGGAAACAATAAAGAAATGTTTCGTAAATTGTGGATTCAATTTAAAGTGTACTTTAACTGACAACGAGGTAGCTGGAGGACCTTCGACTATGGCCGAGATCCAAAATCTTATTGTATTAGCATATGGATCCGCAATTTGCAGCGCCATAGATTTGGTTCGTGTTGATGAAAGCGTGGAAATCGAGTCGCAATCAATCGAAATTCAGGCTTTAATTGAAGAGTACCGATCTTCGAACAATGACGGAGAAGATCATCAACAATCTGATGACGAAGTGGATGACCCAATCGTCACAAAATCTGAGGAAGCTAAGAGTTTGAACATCATAGAGCAATTTGCTCGACAAATAGGATCGAACGACATTTATGATAAAGTCTGTTCTTTGAAAACCGAGTTTGTTCGCATGAAAAGTACAAAGGCTTGCACTCAACAAAAAATATCGAGTTTCTTTTCAAAAATTTAATAAATTAATATTTTAATTATATTTATATTTTAGTTATAATTTTAATTAAACGTACATATTATCCATAGACGATACATATGTACATATGATATCAAAATCTGAATTTTTTGAATAAAATAAAATACATTCTACATATGTATATATTTACGAGTATGTTAATAAACTTAATTTAATTTTTACTTATGTATACATTTTTTTTAAAAAATATTTCTAAATGCCGTAAAAGTTTTTTGAGCCGTAAACTTCTCGCGGTCCCATGGGATTACGGCTTAGAGGATTTTTACTGTAATTAATTATAATTAAATTTATTAAAAAAATCTCTTAAATTAAATTATAAAAAATTATTTAAACGAAACAAAAAAATATAATTCTTAAAAAACTAAATAAATCTTATTTTTGAAGCCTTTCAATTAAATGGTCGACAGAAGTATTGGGAATATCGTACTTTGTTGTAATATTAAAAAAATACTTTTGAATAAACATCCAAACGGCTAAGGATTGGAATGGAAATTTCAAATTAAAAAAACGTGTGATTGCAAAAATTATTTCGATTCCTCGAAGCACAGAATACATTTTGTATTTAATTCCATCAAAATACACAACAATTTGAGTTGGATTTGGCAAAGTCCCGGTGATAAGAAGCAATGGTTGGATGGAATTATGCATCTCCAACTGGAACATCAGTTGTTCCTCTACTTCTTTGTCTGCAGCACCAACCAGGATGAAAGTATTTTGAACACCTAGGGGGCTGAATGTCATTGGTATTTTTTTATTGTTTTCGATCGTAACCTCCCATCTTGTTGACCCCAAAATGTGGTATATAAGATAAAATACAGTAGCTGCCAAACCATCTAAAAAAATTAAGAAAATGGATTTTTATGTCATTATTAGAAATAATATGTTTATATCTAATGCATAATATCTGTCACGATTATACTTACTTTCATTATAATCGTCGCGGCATTTAAGTGTTGCAAGTAAATTCAGGTGCGTAACTTCATTTAGATTTTGTCTTAGAATGGCCAAAACTTGTTGTTCATACTGCACACGTTGGGATAAACTCTTAGAAAATCAATTTCAATCTTGAGAAATAAAAATATGTATAATGCATAACAATTTTGCACCACCAAATAATAACTTACCAATTTAAAACCTAACGGTTTTTGATATTGCGGCCATTTTGTGAATAATTCGTCTATCGTAGCACCTGAGTCGATAGCTGTTTTCCTAAGTTGATGTGTAATGCCCCAATGGTACTCAATTTCCGACCAACTGCAGTTGTCGGTAACCAAGGCGTAGATACTTCTTTTGCAGTCATCTGGACTACCTGTCAAAGAAAAAACGAAACAAACTGTTAATTTATTTAATTTTTAAATTATTGTATATTTTATTAAATACCTATTGAACTGTTTATAAGTTGCTCTAGTTCTGGGAAGCTTGGCTTAATTGGCAATAAACAAACTTTCCTTAACGTCCTTAATTTTTTGAAATATGTTTCGTATACTTTTCCCTTTGGTGCCTTCCCTTTTGATTTAAATTTTATAATATTTAAAATTGTTTTCGAATTGGTAATTACCTTACTTTCCGTTGGAAACGTCTCAACTGTTTTATCGGCGATTTCATTTGCAAGTTCACAAGTCTTTTGAATTTCACTATTTATAATTTCGATAGCGACCATGTCAACCAACATGGAACGAAGATCACTATTAAATTTGTTCAAAATTTTATAATAATTTTGAATGAATATTCCGTCCACTGAATTATTTAAAATATCGTCTAAATTAAATGGTTTTTGACTTGCCGGTGTTTCCAGTAAAAATTGAGAGGCCGAACTTTGGTTATCTGGGTTTGAGTTGCCGCCCGTTGTAGTTGTGTTGGGAAGAGATTCCAACCAAAGTTTATGATGCATTGTGAATTTCATTTGAATCCCTAAGTTGAAATGATTCATAAAAGTTTTATGGTATTCCCCAAGATACCTAAACGCTTGAATGTCCATGCCCAGTTCTGAAATAAATATAATTTAATTTTACGTACTCAGCAATTTATGCCAAGATATGCTTACCAATACATTTCGGATACATTTCGTGTAAGTTCCAAGAATATAGCAATGCGTAAAGTTCATTATCCTCCCTATGAGAAACTGATGGCCCTGCTGGTTGTGGTCGTTTTTGTTGCTCTACAAATGGTTCGGTAGTTGATGTACTAGACCACTGAGTTTGATACGATTTGAATGGTGGGTGGTTGTCAAATAAATCTATTTCCATTGATGGTTGTTGAAGAAGTTGATTTGTGGTGTCAGTATTTTTTTCGGCTTGCAAATACAAATCCATTAATGCATGTGATTTTTTATCCATGTTGAATTTATATTTGATTTAATTTATAAAAATTAACTATATTTATCAACCACTATAACACAATTAAATTTAAAATTAAATAATTTATTTAATTAATTTTTAAAGTTTCATCTATCTACTGAATCAGACAACAAAGATAAATGAGCGAGTTGTTACAAAACGAAAGGTATTAATACCAATATCCCTTCCTACAACACTTACAACGAAAATATTAGAAAGAAGGATACTTAAACTATTTCTTCTCCGTTCTATGCAGATTATTCTAATGAATAATATATTATTATAATATATATGTATATATGTATATATATATATATATATATATATATATATATATATATATATATATATATATATATACATTTATGTTTATATATATATATATATATATATATATATATATATATATATAAATATGTATATTTTATATATATATATATATATATATATATATATATATATATATAAATATGTATATTTTATATATATATATATATATATATATATATAAACATAAATATATATATATATATATATATATATATATATATATATATATATATATATATATATATATATATATATATATTTATATATATACATATATATATATATACATATATATATATATATATATATATATATATATATATATATATATATATAAATATATATATATATATATATATATATTTATATATATACATATTTATATAAATATATATATATATATATATATATATATATATATATATATATATATATATATATATATTTATATTTATATATATATATATATATATATATATATATATATATATATATATATATATATATATATATATATATATATATATATACAGTAAAACTCCTTTAATCCGGAAACCATTATCTCGGAAATTTCTTTAAATCAGAAAAAAACGCACCGTCAATCTATTTAGTATCAAAAACTTATCTTACTAAACGGAACTCCTAGGATCGGAACGGAATTTACAATTGAAGGATAACTTCATACAAAATTCAGTCATTAACTCGGAATGTTTTTATTTTTTTATTCTTTACGAATAAAATTTCACTGTGTTTTTACATTTCAAATACATACAAAGGCATACAAAATATGAAAAAATGTTTGGAATCATATCAAAATAGTTTGTATTTCTTTTTTCTGCCAGGAATATGAAAGAGACAGTATGTAAAATTAGTTATTTTCATTTTCAGTATGTGATTTGTTGTAAAGAAAATCGCGTTAATATAGAAATATTTATTTAAACCTTTTGTTTTATGAGGAAGTAACGTGAGTGGTGTTAAAAAATTTATTAATAAATTAAGTAAAAAATAATTTGTGTAGTGCGTAGTTGAAAATGTGTGTTTTTAAAAATGCCAGCCAGAAAAAATATTAATTTGTCATTGGGACAAAAAAAAAATTAATCGAAATGCGATTAAATGGAAAAAAACGGTAATAGAATTATGCGCACATTTTAAATGTGGCAAAACTACCGTGTATGATTGTCTGTCAAAACAAGCTGAAATACTGGAGAAATCAAAGACTCGTTACGGTTCAAACTCAAAAAGATTAAGAAAATCAAATTTTGAAAATGTAAACGAAGTTTTATTTCAATGGTTCTGTGTTGCGCGAAGTAAAAATGTCCCACTCTCTGGACCGATACTTCAGGCAGAGGCAATAAAAATAGCTAGTAAATTAAACATTACTGATTTTAAGACGTCAAACGGATGGTTACGTAGCTTCAGGAAGCGATATCATACTAGCTTTAACACGATATGTGGGGAAAGTAATGATGTAGATGAAACCGTCATGCCGAAATGGATTGTAAAATTATTTGAAATTTGCGATGGCTATGATAAAAAAATATAGGAAATTGCGATGAAACCGCGCTTTTTTTTCGCGTGCTGCCAGCAAAAACTTTAAATAAACGAAGGGACAACTGTTCTGGGGGAAAGTTTTCTAAAGAACGGATTACCGTGTTGTTAACCGTATTTGCGGATGGAACTATAGAAAAATCGCTTGTAATTGGAAAAGCCGCCCGGCCCCGTTGCTTTAAAAAACTAAATATGGATAATTAGGAGTTGATTATTATTCCAATAGAAAAGCGCGGATGACAGGCCTCTCAAATATTGAATTGGTATATTTACCACCCAATACGACAGCCAAACTTCAACCGCTTGATTTTGGGATAATCGCTAATATGAAGGTACGTTTATATGCCAAATAAAAAAGTTGTATGCTTTAAAATATTACATGCATAGTAACACATTTTCCATTGATTGTTTCAGGTAAATTATAGAAAGCTTATGCTACAACATTTGCTTGTACAAATGAAAAGCTGCAACAGTGTTTCTACGCTAGCTAAGCGAATAACAATTCTTGATTCTATTCAATTGTTAAAAATTGCCAACAAATTTCGGTCAACACTGTTACAAAATGTTTTCTCAATGTTGGTTTCGTCTTTGCAGCGGAGGAACAATCAAACTCTGAGTCTGCCGATGAAGAAATCACTACAGGTGGAACAGTAGATTCAAAATTTAATATAGTCTACATTTGGGTCGGCGATTTGCAGTGCTTCGGATTTCATTACTATCGATGATAATACCACAACCGAGCATAATTCTATCGATCTAGGTGAAATTATTGCTGATAATATTGCGTCAGGACCTGAAGAAGTCTTAACCTTGAGCGATGATGACGAAGAAAACCTTGCTGAGGTTGGGAATAGAGAAGTTCTACAAGCGTTTAAAACTCTTGAAATTTATGGGCGACAATCCGGAGAAAATGAATTCTATGATACAGTATCAAAATTAAAAGCTTCATATGTGCAAGGAAAAGAAATGGCGCGAGAGCAAACGCAGACATCGAAATTGCAATATTTTAATTAATCGAACGTTAAACGTACTATACATATGAACATAGTTTAATTATGTGCGACTTTATTATTTAATTACACGAATGACTGAATTGTTCAAACATAATATGTGATTTTTTTGTTATGTATAACCATTAACCACATAACATGCATATATGTATGTATGAACTGAAATATAACTTATTATATTGTTAAAGAAAATTGATAATGTTGTATGTATTTTGATACTAATTTTATTTGGAAGAAATCCTTAAAACCGGAAAAATTGTTTAGTTCAAAAATTTTTTGGGTCCCGTGCGATTCCGAGTTAGAGGAATTTCCCTGTATATATATATATATATATATATATATATATATATATATATATATAAATATATATATATATATATATATATATATATATATATATATATATATATATATATATATATATATATAAATATATATTAATAAATATATGTGTGTGTATTAGTTCCCAAGTTTTTGTTTTTTTTTTCTTAAATATTTCTTGAGGCGAAGAAAATTTGTTCCTTTTATGGTTTTTATCATGAAATTTATCATGGAAATTTATTTCTAATGTGTGTATTTCAGAACTAAAGCATATAGGTTGAGGAGGATAACACCAATAATATATTAGTGAACCAGAATTAACAATAACTTAAGGATAGTGGACTAAAATATGGAAATTGTACAATGCAAACCGATCATATCTTTACACATAGTTTGAGATTCGAGTACTTTATGTTCTTTGCAGAAACGACAAAAATGATAACGAGAAAGATTTACTGAAATCATACACATAATTCACTGCTAAATTATCTCCCATTATCAATGAGGATTTGATACATTATTTGTATAATGTTCTGGACAATAATTTTTAACCGATGAAAAAGTGGAAATTTTCCTAAAGACACAATTCGAAAATATTTCGCTGCAATTAAAAAAATTTTATGTGTTCAATAAATAATGTAAGGTAAAAAGGAAAGGGTTTACAAAAACCTCAATTCATTTTATATTCAAATTCGTCAAAGTAATTAAAGTCGTATTGAAATAAAATAAATATACAATCTTCAATTTGAGATTATTGAACTCTCTTATTAAATTATTTAACGAGATGAATCATTTATCGCAGTTTGTTCTAATTTTATAAATAACTTTATGTATAAAAGGTAGACGATTAACGATTTTCGCATAGTTTATATATCGATTGCCTTATATATCGATCTGATTGTTTATATATCGATCCGTCTATCATTTTATTTAATTACTTAATTCTTAATACTTAAATCTTAGTATAAAACGTATTGATGTGTATCTTGTAAGACGGTAGTTGGTTTTAAAACTCAATTGGTTTTATTAATTGTATATGCAAAAAGATCGCTACAATGGGGTAATGCACTGACCTATTTGAATCTTGAATTATCGTCATAAACAAAAATCACCAAAAAAAAATATAGAAACAATTTCTTAATTGTTTAAGAAATTGTTTCTCAATTGTCTCTCAATTTCTTAATTGAGTAACATACTTTAACAAAAGGTTATATGAACGAAACGTCTACATGGTGATACTTCAACAATGTGATTTAGTTAATCAGGATTAACCAGACGATCAAAATGACTACTTAATAAAAAAATTATTTCTTATTTAGAAGTCATAATATATAAAAAAAAACCATATGAGTTAAAAAATGACACAATACTACTATTTATTATCGATTAAAAAGTTTATTTTTAATTTCAATAATTAAACGAAATTAAATATTATTTGGTTAGATAATTTAACTGTATTTCCCAATTTCCCGAAAAAGAAAATTAATTTAAATATAATGGCCACATGTACGGTGGCATAAAATAATATTGGGAATAAAAAAATTTTAAAACAAAAAATCAACTCACCACTGATCACCTTGATATCTGTATCTTAAAGAAACTCCAAAAAAACTTGAGTAATTTTATTTTGTTGTTCTCTCGATTCGAACTATAAATCTTAAATGCACTTATTAAAATTTAATTCATTTATAATTTTTGTAACATTATGAAAATTTTAACACAACTAATAACCAATCTGATTCCATCGGTGTCGATTACGAGCAAGCTCTTCATACTGTAGGAAGCAGCAACCAGATCAGCAAGCAGCTCACACAGAAAAATTTTGTGGTAAGTGATATCAAGAAATTCGCTTTGTATCAAAAGAGGCGATATTTTGAAAGTTAAAATTATGGTTCTTGTGATAAGGATATTTTGTTTTACCTAAGAAGACCTAAATCATAAATTAATCCAAATAGTTTCAAATGATTGAAGAATCGCTTTTACAATTATAATCAAGAACTGCAGAATCTCATTTCTATAATTATCGTTTCATAAAATTACGATGATCGTTTAAATTCAAAAATTAAAGCGGGTTCGTCTTGTTATGAAATATAATTATTTAATGACATTGTTGGATTGTCTCAAATCAAGAAACATAATTTTGTTCGTAAACTATCCCGTCTTGGAAACTAAACCGTTTTATTTTTGTCAAACACATTTATAGAATTTTAGTTGCAATGAAGTGTTTGGTCCTAACGGTCATTTTAATGCATATTATATGTGATTAATAAATATCGAATACAAAATTAAAAAGTCAATACAGTGAATATTAAGCAATACCGTGAATATTCGTAATATTTTTCTTAATACTCTTTATACTGTATTATAAATTTTGAAACGATTCTAAAGCGTATTTTGGGTGATTAATCCTAATAAACTGTATAAAAAATAAATTCGGTGCGTGGTATTCAGCATTTTTATACGAATATTATGTGAGTATAATATCGATTATATATATATATTTCATAACAAGATGTATGATCAAAATGTACAGAGGAAGATTAGAGCTTCGGCTTTAGTAGTATGGAGCGATAATATAGAGCTTCACCATCATCAAACCATGCCACTGTAGTACCTGCTTTAAACTACGCACCAAGGAATTCTTTAATAATTGATTTTAATGAGTCGAATGTAGTGAACAAAATACAATAGTTTGGTGCATGAGCATGAATTAAAGAATTTAGTGTTAAGTTGGAATTTAACCAACCTTGATTGGATTTTTAATATATTAATTAGTGAGGAAATATAAATTCAAATTCTTCAATAAATTGTACATAAATTTATATATATATATATATATATATATATATATATATATATATAATATATATATATATATATATATATATATATATATATATATATATATATATATATATATATATATATATATGTAGTTATGTGTCATTACACCACACACAAACAACAACAACTACAAAGAAGTGCATCGACGGGAAACGTTCCAACGAACCCAATTACAAATTCAAAATAAAATGCATAATTAGCAAATCAAAAATTAATAAAATAGTTAAAATTAACAAATGTTGAAACGATTCCAATTACAAATTGAAAATAAAATGCATAATTAACAAATTAAATAATTAGCCAAACACGTTTATAATAATTAGCCAACGTTATTTGTTATTCGAACTAGTATAAATACTATTCTTTTACTAAATAACTTGTTCTTTTGAGTTAAACCGCGTTCGCGCACCTTAATTGTATTTTGTAAATTTAATATCAAGTTTGAAATAAAATATTATCACTGTAACCTACATAAATAAATATTGTTATATATCAATTAAATCTTAACCCTTCGTGTCACAACCGAAAACCCATATATAACTATATATATATAAATATATATATATATATATATATATATATATATATATATATATATATATATATACATATATATATATATATATATATATATATATATATATATATATATATATATATATATTTATATATATATATATATATATATATATATATATATATATATATATATATATATATATATATATATATATATATATATATATATATATATATATATATATATATATATATATATATATATATATATATATATCATAGGCGAGGCGTGAACTTCAAAGTAGAGGAAGCAGAATATTTGTGTTAGTAAAATTGAATATTAATTATCTTGGGATTTTGTTTAAAGCTTGGGCGAGAGAGCAGCGGTTCATTATTTATCGATAAGATGAGTTGGTCCAAATGATGAAAATCCAGATGATGATTATGATAGTAATGAATAATGATGAATTGATTTGATGATCGATGAATGTGGTGTTGAACGAGATAAACTATTGATCTTATAATGAATCGTATAGAATTCAAACTTTTAACTGAACACAGTATTAAATAATTGATGTAACCTCGATTATACAATAAATTTTTATTCTTGTTACTTTGCCAGATTACAATTGAATGATTTGCAAAAATTCTAAATTTAAGTAAATGGTCAACTTTATAGTACATAAATCAATTTGGTAAGCTTTTATAGTTAAACGCAGTTTAAGCTTTTAAGACATTCAAATTTCCCGGTGTTATAGTAAACTTATTAATCTTGCAATAATTAACCGGTTGTAAATCTATTACACGTGAAATCTATTCCAATTTGATTTATGTTTGGTTGACCGTATGATTGACAGTATTTGTTTATATACGATCAGCGTCAAAGTGAACAATTTGTGTGTAAGTATAATACAGTTAATACAAGGTAAGTATAATACAATTAGAATTAATTAATTAAACCTTAATGCTAATAATCATAATATCAATTGGTTTACAGATATCAATAATCTGCATTTATAGTTGATTAGACGTAAGTAATTATAAATTTATTTAGTTATTAACTTTACGTTTGATTTCAGAGACAATTGGTGAGATGCTAATGGAATTCTTATTTGAGTGTAATGACATAATTTTAGTTTTTAATATATTGTGAAATAAGTTGTGTAAAATAAAATATGTGTTTAATTTTTATGTGTGGTTCTTCCCAACAGATTTAGAATAAAAAGTCAAATTATCAGACTTAAAATTTGAAAACTAGAAAAATTAAGTCAAGCCTGATTTTGTTTTTAAGATTTATTTAAAATTAAATTCAATTCGGCGATTCTTATTTTTTAATTCATTACAAATTAATGAAAGAAATCTGAGACAATAGTTCTTTTCAATAGAAATGAGCGTTCAATAAACGTAAGAAAGCCGTTCATCTCGAATAGTACTGCTTAAATAAGTTGTAATTCTACATAAATCTGAAAAGCTTCTTTTGGATGATACTCTGGTGGACGGAATCGTTAAGAATAGTCAACGTAAGGTTGAATCTTCATTAAATGTACTTATTAAGTCGTTGCCTTTAAGAAATTCTAACATCTGTAAAATTGATTTGTCCAAAAAGGTCTCATCGCTATACAAAACCATGAATTCACTTCTCAATTTTGGAAAATCGAACCGTTTGCCATACAAAATTAAATTTAAAATATCGTAAAAATGT
Source organism: Tipula lateralis (assembly GCA_963932295.1). NCBI lineage: Eukaryota > Metazoa > Arthropoda > Insecta > Diptera > Tipulidae > Tipula > Tipula lateralis. The sequence continues at coordinate 29,166,927 of OZ010739.1, forward strand.
CCAAAATCCGCAACTGAAATTAAAGATTTGACCATCTCAATCGAGGGAATTGTTCAAAATATCTTGAAGCAGTTCAGTTATTTGTTGCTTTTACTAAAAAAAAAGCTGAGAAGTCGGGCATTTTACTGCCAACTATAGTAGGAGCAAAAGCTGAAATTCATGTTTTGATAATAAAATCCAAAGCACCCAAAAGTTTCGATAACATTTAAAAAAAACTGCTGATCTCAGACAGAGCTGCAAAAAACGATTTGTATTTTCATATTTCATGAATATTGCGATAAAACCAAATTAAACCTAGAGCGTAACAATAATTTGTAATAAATTTGTCTAACTCAAACTTGTAAGTTAATTTCATAATAATAACTTATTATATTCACACCTTTATTACCTAAATAATTCAATAACCCGATCACTTGTCGCTCCACGAGAACATGAGAAGATCATATGTGCAAAATTGAAAACAAATAATTCATTTCAATATTTCCTTAATAAGCTGTTTATTTGCAGCGTATTCTGAGAGTAACAAGTGAGAGTAGAAACAAATCTATGGATAGATAAAACACATACACATCGATAATTATATTTGGTAATAAGCGAAATAAGGCGAAGCTAAACTAAAAGCAGCTTCCACCAGAGAGAATATTTTTTTATTCTGTTGTGTTGTGCTGGATATTCGTAGATATGATAGAGATTTGTACATATTTGTTTTTATTTTGGTTTTATGTATGCACTATGAATGAGTATGAAATATGAAGGTGGATGATGTGTATAAATTAATATGAGAATTCAAAGTAGGAACGAAAAATACAAAATATTTTTAAAGTTGGTTTCATTGCACAAGATATCTATACGTGCAGACCTGTAAGACATAAAAGTGTATATCGACTGAAAAAAAAAAATTTAATCGAAAAAAATAAAATTAGGAATTTTATTCAAACAATAGAGATTTTTGAAAGGGATGCAGTGCTTCCCTAGCTTCTATGGACGCTTCGCCCCTGATATATATATATATATATATATATATATATATATATATATATATATATATATATATATATATATATGTAAATACTTAATATATTGTTCCATCGTTGTTTTGGTCGCGTTTCAATTTTGGCATGTTGATCCTTATTCTTGCTTTTAAATCTTGAAGTCCTGTATCAATGCCGATGGGTTTTATATTTTTTTAAAATTTCATCTTTTATTATACAGTACAAACTATTATCTATGGCTTAGAGACCGTAAACGGCCCTTACCGCGTCTCAACTGAGACCTTACGAACCAATTTTAACGATTGGTGCACATTATTGTAGGTGGTCAACCCAACGAATGTTTTTACACGCAAACGCATTTTATGTCATCCGGTGGCATGTTAATTTTTTTGGTCAGCGGCGAGAATCGAACTCGAGACCGCGGCGTGATGAGAAACTCTCTTAACCATTAAGCTACGACCGGCGACTGTACAAAATATACAAACGTTATTGATTATGTTTATGTATTGTTGACACGTTTCGTGTACTTTTCTCTTACAACAATAACACATAATGTTTTTGGTAAGATTAGTTGGTTCAAAGCAATACAAACAATGTTGTTCTAAAGAGTCAGAAATACTAACTATTTTTCCCTTAAGACAGTTTCTGTAATTATTTAAACTTTCTAAGTTTTCATGTTTCATTATCGGAATGAATTCCTGAAATAGTTTTTTTAGAAATAAATGTTCTCCAGAATATATGATAAACACACCACAGTTACAACCATCTTTTTGCTGTGGCAGGAAACAACAAGATTTTTTTTTAAATTTTAAGTCGTAAAATTGCAAATTAGGGTCGTTGCGTGTTTTAAGAACTTCATTTGCATATTTTATTAGTGTGTTTGCAAAGGGATGCAGAACTTTGCTGGGATTTAGAGGATCATAAGATATTACTTCACATTGTTCGAAATCGATAACATCTAGAATCCAGTGATTATTATTACAATAAGGTACTATCGTGTGTCGATGAGATTTGGATAGTTTGATTTCAGGCTGATGGTAAATGTCGTTAGCTGTTTATTTTTTACCCATTATTTTTAAGATTTGATAGTGGTCTAGGCAGATAAGATTAGTATTTTTAATTAAAATATTTATAGCTGTATAAACTAAATCTGACGTTAAAAAACCACCAGGATCAAGTGTATTATAGCATCCATTATAAAGAAAAGTGTTCCATAAATCATTAAAATTAGATTTAAATATGACGATATTAAAATTTAATCGAGTCATTTTGGAAATATACTTTTGTTTATCGGCCATAAAATAAATTCTTCTAGGCTTAATTAATCGAAGGATAGCTTCTTTTCCGGAATATTTTGGTCCCTTTCGTTTTGTTTTTCTTCGCCATTTTCCCTCATTTTCAGGATCATAAGGGTCTTTCTCATCATCTCTAGAAGTTAGAGAAGTTTGAGGTGGTGTGACAAATTTTTGGTTGCTGGTATTTCTTATTTCCAGTTTGGTTCGACCAGTAGGTGGTTGATTTTCAGCGTAGTCTTAGTATTTAATTTTAAGCTATGCATATGTGAAGCACATTCTGCAGCTTTTATTAAAAGAGATGTTTTTTCCTGAAGTTCATCTACGAATCGGCCTAATTTTAAATGTAATTCATTAATTACGATTAATTACGATTAATTATTAGTATACGACCATTACAAAAGATCCATAGTAATGTAAAAACAATCTAGAAGTTTGGTTCCGGTTTTCCTGAAGAACGGGAAAACTAGGAAAGTACTTATGGGGCCAATTGATTACTTATTATGGAATTTTCGATTTAAATACAATTACAATCATCATATACTGTTTTATTTGGAAAGAATACTTTATTTCATTTATTCATTTATCCTTAGTTTTACTTATGCATTCAAACACATCAATAGAATTTTATTTGTAATAATAAAATTAGGAAATATATCATTTTACACTTCACACGTGTGAAGTTCATCCTAACAAAATCCTAGTTTTTGTTGCTGTCTTTTAAGGATAGTTTAGGAAGAAGTTCACGCAAATCATATTATGCGTTTTCGAAACAACGACATGAAGCTAAACAACATTCTATTACACCAAATTCTCTAATTGTCAGTTAAATTTAAATAAATAATGACAATAAATAATATCGCATAATATAGATATCATAGGTTCATATGTAATCATGTGTTCACCTTAGCTGTACTACCCATCCGATTATTTATTAATTTGGCTAGACCCACTCTTATACGCTTCTAACTTTCCTAATCCTAACAGGTACCAGCTTTGGTAGCTTTACATGTTCAGTATGCATCTGACCGTATACATACCTACTCGATTTCATCCAGAAACTTTAACATTCATATTCGCAATTTTTTGTTGTTTAATATTACAGTCCGCCTTACTTCGATCACCTTCAGTCTTATACAATCAATATAATCTTTCAATAATTTTTTTTTGTTTAAGAAATCTGTATTTCTGTGTAGTATTACAACTAACCTCAGTGATTATCTAGAATTTTTTTGTATTTTTAAGCAGTGTAGCATCCTATGGGATGAGAAAAGTCTGTTCCACTATTTCTAAAGGCTTTGTTCTTATTAGGCGCTTTGGTCCATTGGTGTGTTCCAATAGGTTCTGCGGCTCTTCGTTGTCATGTTGCTGCAGTCGCAGTCAGACGTGACTCCTTTGACTAAAGCATGACTCCAGCATTGACAATTTTATGTAGTACTTTGTTTTGAAATGTTTGTATGATCTTAACTGTAGTTTTCTTTGCACAGCCCCAAAGTTGAATGCCTTATGTCCAAATAGGTTTAAAAATTTGTTTATATAATATGTAGTGTCAGCTCAGAGTTTCTTTCAATAAGCCACTGCATTTTTCTGAATTTAAAATTCAATTCTTGTCTTTTCTTTTTAACATGCGCTTTCAATCTAAGCTTAGTGTCTAGTGTCATGCCAAGGTATTTCGCATTGTCAGAGTAAGGAATTTGTTGAGAATTCAGTCTGTGGCGTTCCAGATCAAATCAAACAAATCACAAATTAGCGCAATTACGCACTTAATATAAAATCGATATTTCGAGTTAAGCTCTTGTAATTCACTAGTACTGTCGCGTCACGACCAAAAGTATACGAATCGCACAGTATGGTAGCATATGCCTGATGAGAAAGATTTGATCTTTTCGATCACTCAGTCATTCAATGACGTCATCATCAGATCGAAACCGGCCTATAGTGGATTTACAAGAACAAGCACAACAACTCGGAAGTACAACACACATTCAAATATACAGCAAGCTTTTACACGCTTCAAGTCTAATCGGGATGTATTCTACTTTCTTGTTTGTGAAGTTTCAATAAAAACAATAGATTTTATTCCCCACATCAATCGCGTGCACATCAACGCCCAATCAAAGCTCCTCAAAACAAAAAAGGTCAATTGAACAAATAATTTAGACGACAAAAATTTGCCAAAAAAATAAATTTCGGGATACTTTAAAATTTCAAAATCTTAAAAACAATAAATAAACAAAACTATAAAGTTCTATAATTTATTTAAAAATGTCAAAACGAATTCAAAATGCACCTGCTAAATATTGAACCCCGCCACCACCAGCAAAAAATATTGTCTGTATACATGCGCCCACTGATGTAAGCCAACCCCAAGATAAAAGCTCATTTTACAATAATCTGGATAATCTGATGGGTTCTATACCGGAGCACGATGTCAGATTGGTGATTGATGACTTTAATGCTAGAGCTGGCAGAAATCAGACTGACTTATGTAACAATAAAGGTCCGTACTCCCAACACGAAACTGTGACAGTGAATGGGGAAAGAATGATTGCGATCGCTCATGATCTTAAAGTAGCAAGAACATTCTTTCCTCATAAAAACATCCATTTGGAAACATGGACACATCCACGTAAATCATCCCGAAGCCAAATTGACTATGTGTTGATTTCTAGGGGCCGGGCTCGAGTTGTCCAAGACGTGAGATCTTATCGGTCGTCTACAAAATTCGTAGGCAGTGACCATTTTATGATTGCTGCAAAGCTACGATGGAGATTTTCGTACAAGTCAGGGAGGACAGGAGCATATAAAACGCGATTCTTCTGTGAAGGTCTGATAAATGAAGAAACGCAACGAAAATATCAAGATCTTGTCAGCAATAGCATTAATCATTCTTACTACCAATCCGATGATGTAAACAGTGTCTGGAAAGTATTGAAAACCTCGGTTGTCGATGCTGCTAAGCACACTCTCGGTATAGTGAAAACTAAGCCCAAAAATGATTGGTTTGATGAAGAGTGTCGTCTTGCTGGTGAGCAACGTAATATAGCCCAAAATGAAGCGCAGACTCGGTTTACAATTGCAAGGAAAACAAGGCAGTTCTTGCTAGGAGGACAGCTAAACGCATTTGTAGACAGAAGAAGCGCGAATGGTGGAAGGCCAAGGTCTTAAGAGTACAACAACTCAGCAATGAGCGCAATTCGCGTGGTTTCTTTAAAGGAATCACCGAATTGCACCATACCTTAAGATCTCGGTCAACTGCCATTCGGGACCAGGATGGAAACCTCTGTGTTAACGTCGATGCGGTACTCGATACATGGCGTGAACATTTTTCTGATCTACTTTATGCTCCACATGTAGTACCAGCTGTATTTGAATACCCTCAAATACAGACCGCAGAGATGTTCATTGAGTATCCATCCTATGAGAAATTCACAATGGCCATGCTGAGATTAAAGGAAAATCGTTCTCCAGGAGTTGGGCTAGCTTTGTGGAACTGTGTTTTCGACGTTATTCGATTGGTATGGCGAAATGAAGTTCTGCCTGAAGAATGGAAAGTGGCCGCGTTATGCCCAATTTTTAAGATGGGTGACCGCTTGAAATGAGAGAATTATTGCAATATAGCTCCCCTTTGCACAGCATACAAATTACTGTCATACATCATCTTGGGAAGAATAACTCCTCTAGCGGAGGAAATTGTCGGTGACTACCAAGGAGGATTCCGTCCAAATCGGTCACTCACTGATCGAGTTTTTCGCTACGGATGATTCTTTCCAAGTACTACAAAACATCTCGCGATGTACACCAGGTATTCCTAAATTTCAAGCAAGCGTTTGACTCGATCAATCGAGAGAGAGACTATGATATGCGCTTGAATATTTAGGAACACCCAAAAAATATGTACATCTGTGTAAAATGACAGTAACGCAGTCAGAATGCTGTGTTAAAGTTGAGAACAGTCTATAGAGAACTTTTGCAATCACTACTGGTTTCGACAAGGAGATGCGCTGTCCCCGATACTTTTTAATCTCATGTTGGAATACATCCTTCGTTAAAGTGAAACACCTCAGGACAACATCTTATTCCGACAACCCAATCAACTTCTTGCATATGCAGATGATAAAAAAAAAAAAAAAAAAAAAAAAAAAAAAAATCTGTGTGATTGGATTAAATGGCAACGGAGTGAAAGAGATACTTGATCCACTGGAACAGTTTTAAGCTTCCGTTGGTCTCAAAATCAATGAGTCCAAAACATAATATATGATCTCTGGTTTTTGAGACCAAGACGCAACTGATTTCAGTAGTGGTAACCACAAGTTTGAAGGAGTAATGAGATTCAAGTACCTTGGATCTCTCATCACTCACGATAATAGTGTGGGAAAGGATATCAAAGTTCGGCTTGCCGCTGGCAATCGAGCTTCATATCATCTACGTCCACTGCTGAAATCAAAATATCTTGCAAATGCGGATAAGCTGAAACTGGACAGCATGTTGATCATACCCGATGTGAGAGTCGAACCCTGACGGATGAGTACGAAAGATGGATTCTTACATTCGAGAGAAGAATCATGCGTGTGATATATGGTAAAAAAGGCGACATTGATGGCACATACCGAGTTCGTTTTAACCACGAGATCAGGAATTTATTGAAAATTCCTGATATCGTGCATGAAATCAAAGGTCAGCGAGTACGCTGGCTCGGTCAAGTTCTACGTGCGGATCCGAAACGAATCATTTAGCGATCTTTGAAGGGCGAGTCGCCTTTCGGTAGGCGAAGAGGTCGTTGTCGGCGACGATGGCTCCACGGCGTATAGAGCGATCTGGCATCATCTAGTTGCTTGCAACAGTATGAAGAGTTTGCTCGTGATCGAAACCGATGAAATCAGATTGTTGACACGGTACGGGCCAATAATGGCCTGTAAAAACCGTTTGAAAATAAACCGTTTAACATAAGAAATCCGTACTATGTTATAAATACAAAGTAAAGAAGAAAAGGTCGCTTGTTTTATTGACATGCGCTGTAATAGCGCTATCCAAATATCAATTCTGTATAGACAATAAAAGATTTTATAAACACAGTATTAGAAATTTAAAAACTAAGAAAACTACAACACTAAGAAAACTAACAACCCTATGATAGTACAGAAAATTACGTACCATGTATGACCTGGTCAATTCGAAATTGTAATTTCGATATTTAACAACGACCTTTTCGTTGTGATCAGGTAATGTTTTCTGCTCAGCTACACGTTCACCACACAGAGAATCACCATATGGAAAATTATTTAATTAAATTACTGATCACGATTGGTAGTCTTACGATCAACGAATGACAAAGTTCAACCCAAAAAAATCTGATTTCAAATTTATCTGTATATAAATTACCATATAAGAAATCGGGAATATTTCAGAAAAATAAAGATCTACATCTTAACTTTAAATCATTGGTATTTTGTGCAAATAGACAAATGCAATGGGAAGAGAAAATGAATAATAAAGAAATGGTACATGTAACACAGCATCCAATTGTTTGCAACATTTAAACAAACAACAGATATAACACTCGATGTAACTATTTGTCAAACAGCATGATATACAAGCGACTTCTAGCATGTCTGTTAAAATAAATTAATTTCTTTTGACGGTAAGAATTCGTCGAATGGTTACAATGGTTTTTAAACAATATAATAATCTGTTGGATTTAATTTAACAACTTATTAAAATATGATGACCCACCGCATGATCTACCTCTTTTATTTGATCTTAAACTTTAAGATCTTCATCTATGTTTACCAACATTAACGTGTGACGATGATCGTCGTCGTTTGCGGGCACGAAACGCTTCTACAATATATGGCCAATTTTCCTAATAGGCCATCGCATTCCAACACTTTTCGATCATTAATATCTTGGTCCCGTCTGTAATTATACCTTTCTCTTGTTTCATTTTGACTTTGTACAACTTACTCTTTAATTCGTAATTTTCTTTCTACATTCCCATTAAATTGTAACACAAAATTACCTGATGATTTAACACTTTCTTTAAAAATTTTATTGCACTCTTTTGAACCAACATTCATTAGTGATTCTGTTAATAGTTAGTGTTTTTTCGGTTCATGGTTTTGTACAACTTCTGATTTGTGATAGATGTGGATTCGATACACAATTTCTAAAATATTTTGTACAATGATTTTTAAATGAAGCAAACATTGAACATTTTCGATTCGACATTCATATAGTACAATTCCATAACACTTCACTACTATGAAAAATTTTAATGAGTTGAATATATAATTGAAAATCAGAGAAAAAATTATAAACACTTTTCATAAAACAATAGTTCATTTTATAAGCAAATTAGTCAAAGAAATAAAAGTGGTGTTGAAATAAAAGGAACATAAAATCGTCAATTTGAGTTTAATTGAACTCTCTAATAAATTATTTATCGAGATGCATCATTTATTGTATCAATTAAGGTCTTGGTACAAGTTGGATGTTAATACGATTGATGTTAACGATATTGGCCTTTAGTTTATGTACAATTGCCTTATCCGCCTTTCATTTCATTCAATCACTTAATTAAAATTACGAAAATCTAAACTGTAAGTCGATTGGTTTACGTTATATTAAATCGGATCCATAACTAAAATCATGTTTCAGTGGTCCTTTTATAAGAGCCAGGTCCAAATCGTACATTGATACGGTCAGTATTAACGATTTGGCTATAGTAAAACTTTCGGTTCTAACTGAAGTTCATTTAACCTACACCATGTCCTTATGGACCAATACGTTGAAGTTCAATTGAATAATCAAGGCCACAATTTATTTTGCTGTATTTAAGATTGTGTAACTGCATCTAAATTTAGACGAAAATTCCTTTCAAGGGTGTGAACAATAGCAACAACTTTTTATTGTTGTAAAACAAAAACTACCTATTTTCGTTTCTCTGTAGACGAAAATAAACCAAATCTTTAAGACACGTGATTTTCATTTTCATTCATTTCATTGTTGTGAAAAATTACAACAACTCATAATTTCGTTTATTTTAAGATTTTTTCAAATACGAATGAGACGTCTTACAAGTTCAAATGTTCATACAACATAATCGAGATGTAAACGAAACCGTTTTGGTAAATATAGAGTTTCCCGGAAAACTTGTAATTGCCTCATAATATGATATGTTCTATTCTAATTATAGGCGAAACGATTAGTATCGATTATGTTGTTAATCTAATTGTGTGTAAGTGTGCGTATAAATTTTGATTGGCATTTATTGAATTCCAATTTTTCACCATTTTCTTATCAAACAGAGTAGTAGATGAAGAATTCTAGTCTTCTACTGAAAATTATCCGGTTGAGTCCACCTCAGTAATTAGAGAACTAATCAATGTTAAGTTCAACCCATACTGTGGTGATGAAAGTTCATTTTCAGCTAAAGCTCTGTATTTTCTCAGAAATATCTAGCACACACAGAGCGTCTTGTCTTGGTGTTACTAGTCCAGATTGGCAATTGACTTTATCGCATATTTTGAATTCAGTGATTGAATGAAATGAAAGGCGAACTAATCCGTCATCGTTAATATCTATATCGTATCAAGGTCAAACGTGGAAAATGGGCTAGTGTTATATATTACAACAATAAAATTAATCCAAGAGCAAGAATATTTCTAGATATGTTGAAAATTTCCTTTCCGAAATCCTGCTCTTGGGTTAATTTTATAGTTTTTACATCTGCAGTCTTAAGGTTATTACCAGTGAGCTGTACACTGCTATTTTTCTATGATAGATCATAGATCTTATTAAATAATTTTGGAAATTTATGCGGTTCCGTTGTTATTGTCACTACCACTACCGTTTCTTCCAGCTCTGCTTAAAATTTTAATGGTAAGTCGGGACACAAAGCACTATAATATTGATAGAAATCATATGGTGTGTTTCTCGAATGCCATTTTTTTTACTAGCGACACCTACATTTTTTTTATGTTTAGTTTTAATTTGGTGCAGGGTGGACTTTAAGACTGACCTAGCTCCTTGTAACTGTCAGAGCTCCTGCACCCAACGCGCGATCCTTCAAGTAAAGGTTGACAGCTGCCTTAAACTTGTGCATTTTATACTTCAACGGAAACTGAAAACCAGCCAACGAATTTCAACATCTCACATTAACGTCTCACATTAACGTCTCACATTAACCTGTCACTACCACATTCGTAAAATCTATACGCAACAGTAGAAATAAAATTATACTACATATTTTTGAGTGTAGTGGAAAGTAGAAGCACAAATTACTACTATATATGATAATTTGTTGTAGAAGGAAAACAACATTTTTTTTTTGTTTAAGAAATCTATATTTCTGTATAATATTACAACTAATCTCAGTGATTATCTAGTAAATGTTTTGTATTTTTAAGCAGTGTAGCATCTTATGGGATGAGAAAAATCGGTTCATCCCATTTCGTCCAGTCCTTTGATTTCAGTAGTTCAGGGAACCACTAATTCTAAAGGATTTGTTTTTTTTAAGGCGCTTTGGTCTATTGGTGTGATCCAGTAGGTTCCGCAGCTCCTCGTTGTCATGTTGCTGCAGTCGCAGTACATGACTCCTTGCAAACTTAATTATTTCATCACTGACGTATTCCATGTTAAGGTCTCGATGGAGGTTGTCATTTCTAATATACCATGGAGCATTGACAATGCTACGTAGTACTTTATTTTGAAATGTTTGTATGATCTTAACAGTAGTTTTCTTTGTACAGTCCCAAAGTTGAATGCCGTATGTCCAGATAGGTTTTAGGATTTGTTTATATAATAGTAGTTTGTTTTGCGTTGTCAGCTCAGAGTTTCTTCCAATAAGCCACTGCATTTTTCTGAATTTAAAATAAAATTCTTATGTCTTTTCTTTTTAACATGTGCTTTCCACCTAAGCTTAGTGCCTAGTGTTATGCCAAGGTATTTCGCATTGTCTGAGTAAGGAATTTGTTGAAAACTCAGTCTAATCGGGATGTATTCCACTTTCTTGTTGGTGAAGTTGATGTGTGTTGATTTTGATTCGTTCCGCATTATTCTCCAAGTTTTTGTCCAAGTGTTTACTGTATTAACAGCATTTTGTAGTTTCCGTGTTGATTCGAAAATACTAATATCAGTGGTCATAATTGCAGTGTCATCAGCAAAAGTCCCTATTCTGGCTTCTGCTATATTTAGTAAATCATTTGTATACAGAAGGTATAACACAGTGTAACGACACGATTGTCCTTGTTCGCACATGCTTGCTTTTCTTTTCTGCTTGCCGAGTTATCAGGGCGGGGAGGGTATATCGGAACAATCGTTATCGCCATTACAGATAAACTGTATCATGTGCTTGCAAAAAAATAAAGGAAACCATCATGGAAAACCATCGTCGCAGCCACTACCTTAGCAACTCCCAAATTTCCTTCCCCCCATTATCGACACAATTTAGTATCCCATTCGAACACAATTAAAAACAATATAAACGTTAATTATTGATTGTAGCATAATTATTAAATTACTTAAAAGTGTAAATTACAATTCTTACATTTAATAAGCTAAGAAAAAAATTTTTATATTTTTAAATATGTATATATGTGTAGTATATAAGGTATAGTTAACCATATATCGTTATATCAAAATAAATTTGTAAAATATAATGTACATTCAAAGAAAAATATAATATAAGGAATTTAGAAACGTCAAAATTTTACCAAAAATAAATGAACTCACCCGATGTCCAGAGCTCTGTGACGAAGGAGTTAACTGAAAAAAAAAGTTATTCACAATCGGTCGGATACCGTCTCTAGGTAACCGCACCAGATTACGTTTCACCCGAGGACCACTTTGATCAGTGATCACTATTCTTATATATTACATATATTTTTCTAATGCACATAATTACCGCCACGTTTTCACTTGTTTACATATACATATAAAAAAATTATACAAATAAATAATATTAATAAAGAAAATTAAATATAAATTAACAAATGAGAAAAAACAAAATTTGGAAAAATTAATATTTGAATTATTATTATTATTATTTTTTTTTTTACACGAGCACACGAGAGTTCTTAACTTAGAGCTTTTGCTTAGAACAATACAACTTTCCGACTATATATGGATATATATATATATATATATATATATATATATATATATATATATATATATATATATATATATATAAATATATATATATATATATATATATATATATATATATATATATATATATATATATATATATATATATATATATATATATATATATATATATATATATATATATATATATATATATATTTTTTTTTTTTTCTTTTTGAATTCACTGTAACTATTCATCCACACCTTATTGGTGGCGATTCACTATCAGTTTAGTGGAATATCACCCCGTATTTCCAGATCATGTCGTATATGGATCCGTGCCAGTGTTCCATAATTACCCCAAAAGTGTAATGAATAAAGTTACATCCACAAATTTTATTCGGTTGATAATCCAATAACATGGACTTCCGATTATGTATTGTTTATCTAAGAATCCAGCGACTACTTAAGTGTCGTATCAGTTAAAATCATGCGCTTTGGTTGTTTACCTTAGTCTCGTCCTGCTCGGAATGAAAGATTATAATTCCCGATATTTAATCATGGTTTATTGTTGTACTAGAATTTTATTGTTTTTTCTGAGTTTTTAAGTGCAGTGACTACTTTATGGTATAATAACCATATTCGCAAAGAAATTGTGGGTGGGAAATTATTTGTATACTCGATAATGGTCTCAAACGACTAATTATCAGTCATTTAGGCGATTTCATTTATCAAGATATACTTTTGGTGTGTTAAAATTCGTTACACGTGTTACGATGAAACCTTTATCGAAAATTTATTCAAAATATTTTCCTCAGTGCTGAGTAATAGACTTGCAAACAAGAGAGGCTAGTATATAAATATATTTAACAATTTTTAGGACCTTAATTCAGCATTTAATAAAATTCAAAATAAAAATGAACAACATTTTTTCGAATTTGACAAAATATTGGTTTTGTTTATGAACTAGTGCTAAATTAAACATAAACTAATATCTAAAATAAACAAATATGTTAATATATTAAAAACGATCGCCTTTTGCCGATAAAAACCATTCTTCATAAGGAAATTTGCCAATGACTAGTTGTTTCAAAACAATTAAGAACGAATTTGAACATTTTCTGTAAAATATGCGTTAACAAGAACAAATTGGCGATTTAACCATTATTTTATAACAATAAAAATTTTTCTTAACACTCCCGAATTTTTTTACTTCCAGCAAATTATGATTACATGCCAAATTTAAGTACAAATAATGTTACAATTTAGATGTCGCAATTGAATATTATAGATTACAGTACTAATATATTATGGTACTATAATATTCTTATAATGGATTATTAATTTGTAAAATAAGCTTTGTCATTGATTTTTGAACCTTAGTAGAGCTCACTTATAACTAATTAATATAATTTTGATAATACACTTTCTTACTGAGATCTACAAGCATTTTTCAACGACAACTTGGGATAAACGTGATCGTTAGGTTTCATTCATTCATTAGGAAACCTAATCTTGGCTACCTTTACCTCCAATACTAATTCTATCCGATACAAATATTATGTATAACAATTTTACTACCGACTAAAGCAGTTGTGCGTTGCTAGTTTAAGTACACTGTAGGATGAAATATTGTTCTGTTATACATACTTAAAACATAATGTAAAAATTACACTTAGCAGTATATGTGTAACATATATGCGCCATTGACATTTACACGCTGTCCTTCCCCATTTTTAAAGTAATACGATCTAACGTTATGAGTCCACCTACTTATAAACCGCAGCAAATAGGGCATTTTTCAGGATGCATTTAAAGCTCTTGAATCTTTTCTGTTTCGTAAATTTTGATTGTTGACTTATCCACTATGAATAAATAATGGATCAATTTGGAGCTGTTACAGAACTGCTCCTTCTTATTGTAACCCGGAACGACTTCCCAGAGGATTATTTGTCTCGAAATCATCTAAGTAAATTGTTAATCGTAAAACATGATCGTCTTATGAAAATCTTTTCTTTTTCTTTGAACAAATTTGTTTAAGTATCGACTATTAAAAAGTGTATCTGTGAACGGAATATGACTTTTGTAACGTGAATGTTTCGGCTCATTAAAGTGTTTTGATCTTTTATATCTAGAATTAAGACTAAATAAAGGATCTTTAAATAAACAAACCATCTTTCCTAATTTATTTAAATTATAATCCATTTCGCCCAAAATTATTAACACTATCTGTTCTTTGTGGTTTACTTGGCAAGTTGTTAGATTTTGAAACAATAATAAAATATTTTGTATCTGTGTTCGATTGATTACATATAAGTGCCGATTGATTATATACATTGTCCCGGTTGATTATATACAAGTGCAGGAAGGATTTGACTCCACGTCTGATCATTCTCTATTTTAATGATAATAAGTGATACAATAACTTGAAATGACAAACATCCAATGTTAACAAGTAAATATACTGATTGGAAAAGATTTAGGATTGAACTAGACATTAGCATTAATTTAAACACACAATTTTCATCAGAAAACATATTAGAGCAGGAGCTGGAAAAGCTAGTCAATGATATACAGCAAGCAGCCTGGAAAAGTACCAATTCAACAAACAAACAAAAAACAGGTAAATGCTACCCAACTGAAATTAAATCACTAGTAAAAAGAAGAGAAATATCCGAAGGGAATGGCAACGTACTCGAGACCCAACCGTCAAAAATAGATTAAAAATTTAACACAACGAATACGCAGAGGAATACGGGAATTGAAAAATAATTCAATAAATTCATACCTACAATCTCTCACCTACAATAAAGATAGCGATTACTCACTGTGGAAAGCAACCAAATATTTAAAAAGACCAGTTACGCACATACCACCAATAAGAAGTAATAATGGGCACCTAGCTAAAACCAAAGAAGAAAAAGCAGAAAGTTTTGCGGATCATCTCGAGCGCACTTTTCAGCCTAATTTAACAACACTTAATCCCCAAGATATATTGATTGAAAACCATACAACTTTCTTGAGGCAGGAAATCCCATTAACTTATGCTAAGGAAGTGAAACAAGAAATAAAGAACCATACATTACCTAAAAAATCACCAGGATATGACTTGATAACTGGAGAGATTCTTAAACAACTACCTACTAAAGCTATTAGGAAGATGTCGGACATAATTAATGCCTCCTTCAGACTATGTTACGTTCCTTTTTCTTGGAAATGTGCAGAATTAATAATGATACCTAAACCAGGAAAGCCGCCAAGTGAATTAACTTCATACAGGCCAATATCGCTTCTTCCAATTATGTCAAAACTGTTTGAGAGACTATTATTAAAACGAATTCAACCTGCGATTGAAAAGTCAGGAAACATTCCGTCTCATCAGTTTGGATTTAGAGACAAACACTCCACAATCGATCAAGTTCACAGAATAACAGATTTAATAGAAAGATCCTTAGAGGAAAAAAAAAATTTGTTCAACCATATTTCTGGACATAGCGCAGGCATTTGACAAAGTCTGGCTAGATGGTCTAGTATTTAAAATAGAGAAAACTTTGCCACTTGAGTATTGCGAACTGTTAAAGTCGTACTTGAAAGGGAGATACTTTAGAGTTAAGCAGGAAGGAGTTTACTCTAGCATAAAAGAAGCTAAAGCAGGAGTTCCGCAGGGAAGTGTCTTAGGACCATTCCTTTTTGTACTGTTTACAAGCGACTTACCGCAGACGAATAATACAACTATCGCCACGTTTGCAGATGACACTGCAATTCTAGCTGTTCGTGACACAATCGGTGAAGCCACACTAAAATTACAAATAGCTATAAATAATATGCAATATTGGCTAGCTAAGTGGAGAATTAAAGTGAATGAATCGAAGTCTACTCACATTTATTTCACTAATAGATCAATAGAACCACTACCTGTGGCTCTAAATAATATTCCTGTACCAAATGCAAATCAAGCAAAATACCTTGGTATGAATCTTGATGCAAAGTTAAGATGGAAAGTACACGTGAAAAAGAAAGCAGAAGAGCTACAGTTAAAATATAGAAAAATGCACTGGCTAATTGGCAGAAACTCTCAGTTATCCATTCATAATAAACTTATGCTTTATAAACAAGTGCTCAAGCCGGTCTGGATATATGATATTCAACTATGGGGATGCACCAAAACCAGCAATCAATAAATAGTTCAAAGATTTCAAAATAAAGTTCTCAGAGGAATAGTTAACGCCCCTTGGTACACTCGTAATAGTGACCTTCATAGAGATCTCGGAATCGACAGAGTCACAGAGGAAATAAAGAAGTATGCTCGAAAACATCAGGAGAGGCTCCATCAACACCCCAACCATGAAGCTGTAAAACTACGTCATCAAGATGGTATTACAAGAAGACTCAAAAGACAAAAACCTTTTGAATTACAAGAATAGTCCGCAGAAGGCAAAATAAATCAAAGCATCGCTATGGAAAGTTTACATAGGAGTGCTTAATAATTTACAGTCAGAATCAAACGCTGTTGGTCAAAAATGACTAGTAACTTTGTTA
Source organism: Tipula lateralis (assembly GCA_963932295.1). NCBI lineage: Eukaryota > Metazoa > Arthropoda > Insecta > Diptera > Tipulidae > Tipula > Tipula lateralis. The sequence continues at coordinate 29,183,839 of OZ010739.1, forward strand.
TAAAATTTTATTGTTCTCATAAATAAAATATTAAAAAAAAAAAAAATCTGTGTTCGAAGGTACAAATTATATAAAGAAAAAAGGTATAAATTATATAAAGAAATTACTAAATCTTATTTTTCTTTCTTCATGTCATCAATCTCATTAAATTTATCAATAAGACGATTCAACACTTTCGTTAACCGACCAGGTGGCGCAGTGGTTAAAGCTGCGGCAGTTAGAGAGGGAGGTACCGGGTTCGAATCGCGATAGGGGCGGGTAGGTAAAGGAATTTTTCAACATACGATTACGATCGGTGGTGTGAATGAACACATCTTTGACCCCCTGTTGGAGTGCAGAATTCATGGGCCAACCCATCTTCCATGTCAGTACTATAGGCCAGCATGGAGCTTTGCAATGTGCAGATGGTTCTACGTAAATCGGACCTATAGCCGTACGTCCTCGATTTGGCTGTAATGGCGTAAGGGTAAGGACGTAAATAAGCGAAACGCGATAGAGTTGGAAGTGCCTCGAGCCCCAAAACAGATTGTAGAGATAAAAACAAACAAACAAACACTTTCGTTATCAATTTTATTGCATTCTACGGACCAAAATTAATTTGTGATTCTGTTATTGAAAAATATTTTATCGCTTCAACAGTAGCTTGTACATAATTCGTAAAATGTTCTGCAAAAAGAAGAAAACCGTGAAAATTTTCGATCATACATGCATGTAGCACAATCTCAAAATACTTCGTTACGATGAAACATTTTTTTGTGTTGAATATATAATTTAAAGTGCGAAAAAAATTGTGTACAAAAACAACAATTCATTCGATAAACTATTAAATTCGTATTGAAATAAGAAAAACATAAAATCTTCAATTTGAGTTAATTTTATCTTTCTTATTGAGTTATTTACCGAGATGAATCATTTATCGCGGTTTGTGTTGATTTTATAAATCACTTTATGTATAAAAGATAGATACTAACGATGTGAGCTTAGTTTATGTCGATCCGCCTTTTATCTCATTCAATCACTGAATTCGAAATATGGATTCGTCAGAACGCTCCGTGTGTGCTAGATATTGCTGGGAAAGAACAGCTGATGATTAACCTTTATCACATCAATATGGATAAGTTGAATTATCGTTGTCCAGTTTTCTAGTTACTGAGCTGGTCGCAACCGGATAATTTCAAACTAGAGGACTAAACGTCTTCGCCGTCCACCGTGTTAGGGTGAGGAAAAATTATGTAAAATTGGAACTCAATAAAAGCCAGAATACAACATATCCTATTATGAGGTAATTAAAAGTTTTCCGAGAAAATCTATATTTACCAAAACGTTTTCGTTTACATCTCGATTATGTTGAATGAACATTTGAACTTGTATGACGTCTCTTATTCGTATTTGAAACAATTATAAAAGAAATGAAATAAGGAGTTGTTGTAATTTTTCACAACAATTGAAATGAATGAAAATGAAAATCAAGTGTCTTAAAGATTTGGTTTATTTTCGCTCTACAGAGAAACGAAAATAGGTAGTTATTGTTTTACAATAACAAAAAGTTGTTGCTATTGTTCACACCCTTGAAAGGAATTTTCGTCTTAATTTATGCAGTTACACAATCTTCAATACAGCAAAAGTAATTGTGGCCTTGATTATTCAATTGAACTTCAACGTATTGAGCCATAAGGAAGGACATGGTGTAGGTTAATTGAATTTCAGTGATTTCCTAATAGGAACGGCCGATAACTATATGGTTAGAACCGAAAGTTTTACTATACCCAAATCGTTAATACTGACCGTATCAATGTACGATTTGGACCAGGCTCTTATAAATGGACCACTAGAACATGGTTATAGATCCAATTAAATAGAACGTAAACGAATCGACTCACAGTTTAAATTCTAGAAATTCGAATTCAGTGACTAAATGAAATGAAAGGCGGAAAAGGCAATCGTACATAAACTAGGCCAATATAGTTAACATCAATCGTATCAACATCCAACTTGAACCAAAACATTAATTGATACAAACAACAATAAATGATGCATCTTGATAAATAATTTTATTAGAGAGTTCAATTAAACTTCATATTGAAGATTTTATGTTCTTTTTTTATTCCACACCACTTATTGTTTTATGGAAAACTTTTCTTCTGATTTTAAATTTTATATTCAACACATAAAATTTTTCTTAGTAGTGAAGTGTTTTGGAATTTTGCTTCATTTAAAAAGCATTGTACAAAAAAAATTTCAAATTATGTATCGAAACCACATCTATCACAAATCAGAAGTTGTATAAACTGTAACCGCGGCCGCATTAGCGGACCGTGTTCCCAGCGCTGACATACTTTTCTTTATTTCCCAGTATTTTTTTTTGTCTTTTAAATTCGAAATCGAATAAACGAGTAGCCCGATGTCACTCTAAATTTCAATTACCCCTCCCTCCACGCTAACCCAAAAGTCTATAAATTCGCGGTCGACCCAAAAGTGTGGTCTTTAGTAAAACAGCTCTTGTATGTTGAGTAAAAGAAAGAAAAAATAATAAAATAAAATATAAGTCTGTGGTGATATAAGTTTGTGGTACGGCGAGTTGGCCATTTTTAGTGAGTTCAAGTTCTAAAAAAAAACTGTCGTACCGCGTGGCCACAGTTACATGTGTGCTTATCTATATGAATAGATAGATATATATGCATATATAAGCTATTAAATAAAGAAATAGTGTGTAATCTATAAACTATATCTAATCTATTAAGCTATCTCTAACCTGTTAACTAAGGAGATATTGTGTTTGTGTAATCTAGAAACTATGTATAACCTATTAAATAAATATATTTCTAAAAGTCTAAAGAGATATTGTGTAATATTAAAACTATATAATTATAAAAAAAAAAATATATATAGATATTAAAATTAAACTAGTATTTAAGAAACTAAAACAGAAACATAAAAAAACAAAGATTTAAACTAATAGTCTTAAAGAACTAAAAGGTGGTTCACACTAGTGAAGTAAGCCCGTGAATGAACAAACAAAAAAAATAAAAAGTAAAAATCACTATAAGAGAAGAAATTCGCTAGGCTTACCAGCCTATCGTTATATAACACTCCTCCTCGAGGGAGACACGCTGAGGACGATCGGAGGTGCTCCACATGTTTGGCGGGGTACGAAAACATAACTGTTAAATTGTTAAGTACCTCATTTTTTTATATTTTTCATATTTATAATTAATATTACTTAGTTAAGGAAATTTTTTTTGGAATTAATAAAGTTAATTAAATAAATTAAGAAAAAAAATCAATTATATGAATAGAATAAAACCTTTATATTATTAAAATAATATATTATATTTTTTTTCGTTTGGCCAAATTGATATTAAGTTAATTAATTTTTTTGAGTAAATTTGTACATGCGTTTATATATATGTATATATGTCAATATAGATATGTCCATATAGTTATTATTGGATATTTGTGAATTGTATTTATTAAATTCACTAAGGTTATCGGCATGGTTCTGAACCTAAACATGGCTTAAGCCACCCGTAGAGATGGATGTGCTTGAGAGGAAGTAGACGTGGTTTGTTGAAGTGTGGTAGTTCCCTTCCCTGCGGTGTATGCAAGATTTCTTCACGTTTCTGAAAATCCCCACGCCCTTACCCAGAGTCTAGTCGGCTACCAAACACCGCTCAGAAACCTCTGATGAAATAAATCTGCTAACGAAACTGTCGTTCCGTTACAGTGGCGCCCAAATCTTACAGAGGCGCCCAAATAGTGTAACGCCGTTTCGTTACAAAACTCTTGAACCGAAAAAACACTAACTATTAACAGAATCACTAATTAATGTTGGTTCAAAGAGTGCAATTGAATTTATAAAGTAAGTGTTAAAACATCGAGTAATTTTGTGTCACAATTTAATGAAAATGAATTAAGAAAATTACGAATTATAGAAGAAATGAATAGTTAAGTTATAAATAGTCAAAATAAAACAAGAGATAGGTATTATCACAGACGGGATCAAGATATAAATGATCAAAAACTAATCGGAATGGTACGCATTGTGACAGGTGCATTTTCATCAAAAAAGTGTGCTCAACCTGGTGTTATGACACGAAATCCATTTTTAAATTATTTACGTCAATAGAAAAAATTACCAAGTGTTGGAATGCGATGGCCGATCAGGAAAATTGGTCATATATTGTGGAAGCGTTTCGTGCCCTCAAACGACGACGATTTACACACGTTAATATTGATAAACGTAGACGAAGATCTAAAAGATGTAGGTCAAATAAAAACGGTACATCATGCGGTGGTTCACCATATACAGTACTGTGCAAAAACATCCGGACAGTTCGAATTCCTTTAAAAACTTTAAGCTTTAAGTATGAAAAAGGGAATAAAGTACTTAAAATGTCTAAACTAAATGACCAAGAAAAAAGTGTTGTTATCACGTTATGGAAGGAAGAACTGTCCGTGCGTGAAATTGGTGATAGGATTGGACATGGGAAATCATCAATTGCCGATCTTATAAAAAAATATAGCACTACGGGGAACACAGAGCGGTCTAAAGAGAACGCAAATGTTACGGCACACTACTCGCTGCAGAAAACTTTACTTTAGATATCTTCAAAAATTGGTCGGCTTTAGCTGGCAAGAGAGCACTCTACATAGACCAAGGAGTTGTGGAATAATGAGATGTTCTGACGAAAGCAAATTTAAACCGCATGTGGGAGATGGATGGCTAATTGTGCACAGAAAACCAGGTGGACGCCTCAGCGATATCTGCATTCAACAAGTGCCTAATAAAACTGAGGATGTAATGGTTTGAGGCTGTTGTAGTAATGCTGGCTGGTGTTGGTCACTTGGCCCTTGTCGAAGCAGGGATAACCGGTAATGTGTACCTGAACATTCTGGAAAGGTGTTGGAAAGCATCAGTTTTGGAGCTATTTAGTGAAACTGAGAGCTTCATCTTTCAGCAAGACTCCGCACCAGCCCACAGATCAAAACAAATGACTATGCACTGTTATTTCTTTATTTAAAACTTCTGTATAACTTTCTGGTAGAAAATAATAAACAATTTTGTTACATAACATTTTATTTCTATTTGCAGGTGAAAAAGTACTTGGTTGGTAGTTCCATCTACACAATAAAATGACCCCCTTATAGCCCAGATATGAACCCAATTGAAATAATGAGTTTACCAAGCTCCAAAAAAATCGGTTGCCTTTCGAGTTACGGACGAAACTATAAGGCGGATAGTTGGATTTAAACCAACCCATGTAAGAGTTCCTGCTGGTATCAGTAAACATTACGTGATTTTAATACATGGCCTTACGGTCCTATTACAAATAGACTATGAGATTCGAAGGCCAATACCGTAAATTGAAAAGAATTGCAGCATCTTTAAGAAATATTTGTTACACGATATCTACTACTGCGGCAGTTGGAGCGAGATGTACCTGGTTCGAATCCCGATAGGGGCAGGATGCAAAAGGAACGTTTCACCATCTAGTTACGATCGATGGTGTGAATGAACACATGTATGACCCCCTGTTTGAAATGAAAAATTCGTGGGCCAACCCAACCTTCATGTCAGTATTATAGGCATGGAACTAGGCAATGCATAGATTGTTCAACGTAAATCGAACCTACAGTCGTATATCATTGATTTGAATATTTAATGGCGTAAAGAAGGACATAAATAAACGAACCGCGAAAGAGTTAGGAGAGCGTGGATAGAAATAGCAAGACAGCCGATTCATAGATAACATAATTACAATTTGAAAATAATTTTAGTTCAAGTTTCATACAAAATATTGGCCATCCGTTGTGCAGTTTGAAGAGAAAACGATTGGCTTATGCGCCTATCATTTCATTCAATCACTGAATAAGAAACTATAAGTCGTATTGATCTGTATCCTATACCACATACGTATAGCTGTAACAATATGCTCTTTTGTACAATGAGATACTGGGTCACGTTTTGCATTGTATTTAGCTGTTTTGGCATGTCATACGAACTGTTATTGTCACATCGCCCAACTTATCAACCAACCAGTGAAATTGAAGTACAAAAATCCAACAATAAATCATATCGATTTAAGTCTAAGATTATGTTTTTATATTACATTTTTTTTTTTTTTTTTATATATTATTCAATGCTATCTTTTTTGGGGCTCAAGGCTCTCCCAGCTCTTTCGCGGTTCGCGTAGTTACGTCCTACTTTACGCCTTAACGGCCAAATCGAGGACGTACGGCTATAGGTCCGATTTTCGTAGAACCATCTGCGCATTGCATAGCTCCATGCCAGCCTATAGTACTAACATGGAAGATGGGTCGGCCCATGAGTTCTGCACTCCAACAGGGGGTCAAAGATGTGTTCATTAACACCACCGATCGTAATCAGTTGGTGAAAAATCCCTTTTGCATCCTGCCCCTATCGGGATTCGAACCCGGTACCTCCCGCTCCAACTGCCACAGCTTTAACCACTGAGCCACCTGGGCGGCCTATATTACATTTGATTATTTCGCTCTGAAGAAATGCATTGGATCAAAAAATGTCATTTTTCGTTTGATTAAAGTTTTTTATGCCACTGTACACTGATAAGATGGTTTAGTGATTCATGCATATAGCAAAGTTTTCTATTCTTCTGTAGTTCTATGATTTTCTGTGCACAGGCACAATGAGAAAAGTGAAATTTACCGTTAACTGTTTTTAAACAAGAAAAGTTCTTTCAAAAACTGTTTTTTGTACTTTTTGTGCCTCCGAAACTTTTACAATAATCCTTACTAAAACAACGGGATTTTGTTTCTTTTATTCCTTAACTGCAGCTAGAGCTGGAATTCTTCTCAGAATCACGAAACAATTAAATACAGAATTTGTCATAAGAGTGAGTGTTTTTGAGAGTGTACGTGTATGCTGGTTGGCTGTAAAATCTTGTAGCAGCTGAGCATTATTCATATGTTTACTATCCGGAGTTATTCCGCGTACATATGGCCTGTAGTAGCTGAATATTATTCAGAGTTATGCCATACCATACGGCCAGCGGTAGCCGAATACTGCTTCTATATTATATTGAACACCCTATGGCTGAACGAAGTGTACGTGTACGCATTGATTATAATAAAGATGTTTTCAGCTATTACATTCGACCTTTTCAAGTTTCTTCTTCTTCACCCGCACAAAGTTTTACGAATATTTTAAATTAGATAACAATTCTCTTTCGATTGAAACGCATCACAAACTGTGTTGAATACGGTGAAGATAAAATTATATTGTAAATTAAGAAATTTCAATAAGTGAATAAAAATTGTTATTGATAATATAATTGGCGATATTTACTGTGGTTGGTGAGAACTCTTTGCATTTGGAGAAACCTATATCACTTCAATCTCTTATATACCAATTCGTCAGACACCAATGCATTCAAAGGTTTATGTGGTTGTAGTGATTATTCCGTTGCTTCGGTAGATGTCAGTCCATTGAGATAATACTGAACCTACCCACCAGTGAACTAACATCCCTTACCACAACACCAACCTGTTGAATATTTCGGATTACGTTCATATACTAATTTTGAAATATTTAAGTCTACACTGAGAAAACTCATATTCAAAATAGGCACACATATGTGTTCCTAACGAAAGAAATAATTAAACAAAAGATCAAATTAAGTTTATCTTGTTTTGATTTGTGTATAGTTGGTGCTGATTGTATTTGTTTCAGCATTGATCATTGAATGTTTGATTGACAGAAGACAATTGAGTTTTTTGTTCGATAAGGCAAAAAACTTTTTTGATCTAAGAATATTTTTATAGCTTTTGCTTTTCAAACTGCACATCGACGCTTATATTTTATATAAAAAAAATTATTTTCAAACTATAATTACTAAGTTAACTATGAAATTGGATTATCAAAAAGTCTGTCTGTCTTTATCTTTGGAATCTGTCGTGGGGTTCAAAGCTCTCTCAACTCTTTCACGGTTAACTTATATAATTTCTATTTTACGCCGTTACTTAGCCAAATCGAAGACGTACGGCTATAGGTCCGATCTATATAGAACCATCTGAACATTGCATATAGTTTCATGCCAGCCTAAAGTACTGACATGATAGATGGGTTGGCCTATGATTTTTGTACTCAAACAGGAAGGATGATGCTACATTTTATTCAACATTTACATTTTTTCGGGATGGAAAATTTTCACTTTTGCTTCATTTTAAAACATTTACAAATTTATGTATCAAATCCACATCTACCACAAATCGGAAGTTGCATAAAATCAACTGTTGAACCGACAAAAAACTTACCAGTTACAGAA